>WNGS01006669.1:34914-48066 GCA_020271785.1 Procambarus virginalis
CAGTAGACTGACAAGAATAATATAAAACAAAAAATAAAGAGACAAGTAATAATCGTAAAGTAAAAATAGTCTTAAAATAAATTATTTAATAAAGCTTAGTTGTGAACCTATAATTAGTATGAACTTAACAAAAGAAAATGAGCTCAATAATAATTACAATAAATGATGTATAAATCAAATTAGAATTATGTTTAAGAATTAAAAAAAATAACAGGGTAAGATTATATTTATGAGCAAGATTTCACTAAGACACTGAGGTAAATGCTTACATAAGTACTAAGTCTGCTTTAATTAGAGAATAATTATAGCAAAACAACAAAAAATGCAAGTAAACAAAAGAACTGAAACAATTAGAAGCAGAATAAAGATCACAAGATAGCCATGGAGGATAGCCATGAAGGATAGCCATGAAGGATAGCCATGAAGGATAGCCATGAAGGATAGCCATGGAGGATAGCCATGAAGGATAGCCATGGAGGATACACAAGTTTGGTGGAGAGAACAAAAAATCAGTAGAGACTGTCAAGAAGAATATATAAAAAAATTTGACAAATGATGATTGTAGAGTAAAATAATCTTAAAGATAATTAATTATATTTAGCTTAGTTTTTAACCTATAATTAGTCTGAACTTAATTAAGAGAACAAAATGAGATCAATAATTAATTACAATAAATAACATAAATCAAGACAATTAAATTTAAAATTTAAAAAGAATAGGGTAAGATTAGATTTAAGAGTAAAATTTTACAATGATACTGAGGTAGATGCTTGCATAAGTGCATGGAGACTTGACTGATTACTTAGGAAATTATATGAATGAGAAAACATTAGGTAAATGGTAAGGAAGAGACAGCACCTTGGACAAAGTTAGATTAAGTTAGGTTAGGCTCAGGTACTCAAAGAGTTATTTTAAGTACTGGCATTGGTCGGGTTCAGGTTTTCAGATATACCACAATCACTAAAGAAGGCCAGTAGTTGTTGGTCACGCTTTATTTCATATCTTTTTCCTGCACTTTCCTTCTTTGCAATGATCGTTCCATTCCTAGTGTAGCACTGCTTGATAAGACCAGGGTTTTGTTTGCGAATTTGACGCAATTTCTAAACATTAAGTTTGGTTATCAAGACCCATCGTAAATATTCTGCCGATCTTGTGGAGTTTGAACAGTAGCAACGATCTGATAGCCTTGATAGTCTCTCGTCACCATAGGGCCATCAGATCAAACTATCAGATTGTTTAAGCAGTGATCGTTAGAGCATCAACCTTCCTGTGATAGGTATTGACTTCACACCACTTTATTGATGAATGCCACCAGTACAATCACGTCTCCTATGATAGCAGAGGGTGATGAGCACCGGTGTCTTGGCCAAGATGGAAGATGAACACCCATTAGCTGGAAGACGGCTAATGTAGTCCCAATATACAAGAAGGGTGACCGACAAGAGACGCTGAACTACAGGCCAGTTTCCCTAACTTGTATACCATGCAAGGTGATGAAGAAGATCGTGAGGAAAAGGCTCGTAGAGCATCTGGAGGGAAATAGCTTTGTAACACACCACCAACATGGGTTCAAGGATGGTAAATCGTGCCTCACAGACTTAATAGAGTTCTATGATCAGGCGACAAATATTAGGCAAGAAAGAGAAGGGTGGGCAGACTGCATTTTCTTGGACTATCACGAAAACCTTTGACACAGTACCCCATAAAAGGCTGTTGCAAAACTTGGAGAAACAGGCGTGAGTAAAGGTAAGGTGCTCCAGTGGATAAGGAAGTATCTAAGCAACAGGAAACAGTGAGTAACTATGAGGGGAGGGACATCAAAGTGGCGAGATGTCACCAGCGGAGTCCCACAGGGCTCTGTACTTGTACCCATCCTGTTTCTGATATATGTAAATGATCTTCCAGTGGGTATAGCCAAGGGTATAGCCGGGGACGCCATAACATCCGGAACCAGGGCAACAAACACCCGCAAACTGGGGACCCAGATGGTAGTACTCATGAGGCGAGAAGTCGCTACCCGCCCCCACAGGAAGGGAACTTGCCCACCATGAAAGTACTCCGGTCCGTCAGACAGCAGTAACTCGGCAATCTTCAACCAGTGACCCGGCGGCATCACAGACGCCGGCAACACGTCCCCCAGGGCCCCAACGCGCACCCGCACCACAGGGGTACCCGCGGCCCCGGGCACACCACCAGACGACCGCAGGGAACCCGGACGGAACATGGACCTCTGCCACCACGAACCGTGGAGACATCGACGCATCCGTATCCACACTGTCAATACCCGAAGACCCGCAGTCACTAAAGTCACCAACGTCGGCCCAGGCAGAAGACGAACGCCGGGAACGTTTGGGCACCGGCCGGATATCGTCAGAGCCGGTAAGTGTCCCAGAAACACGGGTACCACGAGCCGGATGAACTGACGCCCGACACAGAACGGCAGCAGCCTCAACCACAGGGGGAACCGGGCCACACACAGCAGGAGGCTCCGCAGCCACCCCAGCACCCATGCCTGTGTTCCTTGCCAAGCTGCAGTGGATACTTCAAGACCAACACCTCTACAACCTTCACCACTACCTGCTGCACCATGGACGGAAGTATTGATGGACTTCTGCGGACCGCTACCAACTGGAGAGTACTTGATGGTAGTCATTGATGATCACTCACGTTATCCAGAAGTAGAAATCATCACTTCCACATCTGCAAAGGCCGTCATCCCGAAACTCGACAAGATCTTTTCAAACTTTGGCATTCCTGAAGTTGTCAAGACAGACAATGGACCGCCATTCAATGGACAAGACTTCGTCAACTTTGCTGAGCATATTGGATTCAAACACCGCCGTGTGATGCCACTACATCCTCAAGCAAATGGAGAAGTAGAGAGATTCATGCAACCTCTCATGAAAGCGGTACGCTGTGCTCATGCCGCAGGACGATCCTGGAAACAAGCTATGTATGCTTTTCTCAGGAACTACCGTGCAACACCGCATGGAACACTGGGCAAGTCGCCTGGCGAACTTTTATTTGGACGTCCTATGAGAATCGCACTACCTGTCATGCCAGCCAAAGTAACGGATAAACGTCTCGCTCAGAAGGATGCACTAGCCAAGGGCAAAATGATAATTGCTCATGATCAACGTGCAAAGGAACAATTCATAAAGGTTGGAGATACTGTTCTCGTTAAAAAGAAAAAAGAGGGAAAGCTAGATATGCCGTATGATACAAAACCATATAAAGTGATTAGTGTAAAAGGAACTATGGTAACAGCGAGTAATAGAGATCATAGTATAACACGTAATATGGCTTATTTCAAAGTGATTCCAACTAGTGTAGAAAATGATGAAGTGCAAAGTCGTGCAAAAGAAAAAGAAAAAATGAGTTATAACTCGAAAACAATTCATCGAGGGATATTCTGTACTTAAGGACTCTCGTCCAAAACGTCATGTTAAACGCCCTACACGATTTGATGATTAATTGTGTTCCTATGTAATGCAAAGTATTTACTTGTTATGCTGAACTAAATTTAATATTGTTTGAATAATGCAGATCTCTCATTCAATATTGTGTAACTTTGTATTACAGTTCTTTCATGTTTGTTTAACATTGCATATGTATTTTTAACATTGAAATCCTTTGTGGTAAAGATTGTTTAAATTCTTTGTGTGTTTAATTAATGTTAAATGTATGCAATATCTCTTGATATGTTAATAACTTACTTTGTGTCAATAACTTTGCTTTGTGCTACAAGCATGGTAGACATCCTGTATTCATTCTTTTTAAAGAAAAGGAGGGATGTCATGTTCACAGAAAATGGTACCATCCGTTTTCTATGTGCGGCGGCTGGACGCCACTAGAGGAGGTAAACAAAAGCACAGGACGCCTGCCAAGCTTGGGACCATAGTCATGTAATCGTTTATTATTATTAAAGTCAGTAACCAGGAATGACTTTACATCAACCTTACTACCAAGACCATCTCAGCTATACACAGACACCACAAGGCCTTCTGCAGTTACCTTTGTTCTTATGTTCTTAGTTCCTTCATTTTAGCCTCCATCGCTAATTAATTTAACTCCTAGCCAAGGAAAAAATTAAAAATAAAAATTGGAAAAAAACAAAATTTGCACGGTCCCTAACACAAGGCCACACTTACCTCAATCGTGAAGGGATCCAGCTGGGTGTCCAGTCAGTGCAAGAATATCCTTTGCTAGATAAGCTGGGCCCTAGGCTTACACAACCGTTCTGCGGAAAATAAGATTTTTAGTTTTGGCACTCAAAATTCTAATTTTTTTAAATTATTGTTCCTCCCGGTCTGGCCAACCATTTGTTATAAATTATATTGTGTTGCTATGGGAGATCTAGTATTAATTTGGTGTAAGGGCAGTTAGAATACAGATGTACCCAAGTTATGAAGATTTAAAAGGCCCGGCCCCCAATAAAAATATAAAAATAAACTTATAGAGGCTTATACTGCAATTGTCAGCCTAGAGGTAGATCATAGATCTCCTATACAGGAAGAATGGAAACTCCGTTAAATTAACTTATTTATTAACCCCTTAACAACCCCCCATATACATCCACACCAATAACAATAATAATAATTACTTCACCACACTATCTTACGTTAAAAGCCTTGGTCTACATAAGCAGGATACAAGGTTTACACTGAAAACAAGCTAGGGTAAAGTACTACTGGTTAAGAACCTGAAGCTTGATGCAGCTTAGGGTAGTGAGACCACGTGGTACCCTAACACAACACAACACTACACTTAGGGGTACCCAAAACACTGGCAAATACTACCCCAGGTTTACACCAATCTTTCACTTCCAGAGTAGGCACACTTACAAAGACAGTACTTAACTTAACTTAAGGCAAGGGAAATAAGTAAGAGGAAAGGTAGAGGAGTGCAGAGCAGCTCAAAAAGGTCTTGACTCCCACGAACGCCAGTCAGAGAATACCGCGTCCAGCGACCAGATCAGGGCTCCGCATTGTGTGGTGCCAGGAAAAGCCTAATTGATCATGCAGCTATACACATTAAAAATCTTCCTCTATGCATCATATTGTTACTTTACTCGTTCTAAGGATAGTTAATCTTATAACAATGTTATACTTAATCCACAACAAGCTCAAGAGTCTGAATGCTTGTGAGCAACAAGATTCGTCTTACGTCTGGCAAGGAAGATACGGACAAATACACCTCGCCATGCGTCCAAATAATGTAAGGTAGTTTATTTAGCTCAATTTGATCTCTGGTTTCCAACTGAGGAACCCAGGGTCGTAACAAGCAGTGTGAACTAGATTGCTACGAATGTGTTAGTTTGTCGAAAGGCGAGCTTTATGTCAAGAGGACGAAAGGTATTGGTATAAGTTTTGAGTTCAGATATGAAGGGAAGGCATAGTACAGTGCTTCTAGTGTTGGAAGCAGGTTAAGGATGAAAGAAATTGCATTTTGCTTGAGAGTAGGCACAGTTGATGAAATGCAAAGGGTAACCAAGGCGATTCTGAATCCAAATCATTTATATATATATTATAAACAACAAGGTCCCAGGACAGAGCCTTGAGGCACTCCACTAACAACATTATCCCACTCTGACTTAACCCCATTTATACTAAATCTCTGTTTCCTTTGGAATACCCATGCCCTAATCCAACTTAATATAGCACCCCCTATTAATACCATGAGCCGCTATTTTTTTAATCAGTCTTTCATGTGACACTGTACCAAAAGCTTTGCAAAAGTCAAGGTACACAACACCACAACCCTTACCACTATCAGCTGCCTCAACTATGCAGGAATAAAAAGATAGCAAATTTGTTAAACATGAACGGCCATTTGTAAAACCAAGTTCCGACTCATTTATTAATTTATATTTTTCAAGATGAAGACGAATTATATTTGCAATTATCGATTCAAGTAACTTTCCCACAATAGACGTTAGGCTAATTGGCCGATAGTTCGATGCAAGTGATCTATCTCCTTTCTTAAAAATTGGTACCACATTAGCTACCTTCCATGACTCTGGCATTCTGCCTAACTCTATTGATTTATTAAATATGGCAGACAGTGGCTCGGAAAGCTCCTCTTTGCATTCTTTAAGCACGCTGGCACTGGTTGTCGAGGGCACTTGGTGTCAATTGCCGGCTGGAAAGATATTGCAAATCAAATGCAATATCTTTCATAGACAACTTGGAACGCTTCTATGGAAGATATGAAATGTATGCTCGTGATGGGGTGCATCTATCGAGGGATGGGGTTGTTGCTGTTGCGAACTCGTTGGAACCAGTGGTTAGAGGCATTTGTTTTGGTTTAAACTGTTAGTAGATAGTGGTATGGAAATTGATAGGGAGGAAGAAGGTAATAAAAGTATATGTTTGTTGGAGAAACAAATTGGCAAAATGATCAGGGAAAGAGAAGGGCCCTCAAAATAACAATTCACTTAGGGAATATTGCACTAACAGTAGAAGTCTAAGAAACAAAATAAACGAGTTAAATGTTCTTATCTGCACAGAAAAAATAAATATTATTGCTGAAACGTGGATGAATGTAGAAAATAGAGAACTATTAGCTGAATATCAAATAAATGGATTTAAACTATTTCACACAGATAGATATGTTAGACGAGGAGGGGGAGTAGCCATATATGTTAGGGAAAATTTTAAATATAGTCTCAAAGAAGGAATCAAAACTGAGCCACATACAGAAACAATTTGGATAGAATTAAACGATAATAATCTTATAATAGGAGTTATTGTACAGGCCACCAAACTTATACAGGATGGAAGCAAAGCACCTATGAGATGAAATATCTAGAGCATCTAGGTCCACCAGTATTTATGTCATGGGTGATGTTATGAATTATTTTTCTTGTTATGGGGGTATAGAGTATTATTGAGAAGGGCCAACAGCTAGAATCAAGATGTATCAAAAATAGTGGAGTAGATAGGCCCGGCCCCCCCCCCAAGGAACATAGGTTCCTTGGGGGCCCTGTGAATGCTTCAAGGTTTTACAAACAGATCTGCTGTCTTGTATACAATCATCTACACCACTGCAATAGGATTAATGGATAAACCTCAAAAACTAACTTATTTATTAAACCCTCTTAACAACCCCCCATATACATTACTATAATAGCAACACTTTACCACACTATCTTACGTTAAAAGCCATGGTCCACATAGGCAGGATACAAGGTGTTACAATTACCAAACAAGGGTAAAGTCTACTTGAATATGGTACAAGCAAAGGCTATATGTAGCCTGGTGCAACTTGAGCACACTTGGTTTCACTTCACCACCTCGAACAATCTAAGGAATATAAACACTAGCTCAGGCCACAAAAAAAAACAAAACAATAAAGACGGGAGACATCTCCTGTCCACGAGGCTAACCATAGCCCGTGGTTCTTGCCCAGCTCCTGTGCCAGGTAAGTTACGGGCTCACCATAGCCCGTGCTACTTGGAACTTGTTCCGAGTAGCTGAATCTATAACAACAACAGCCACACAAACTACTACACACTTTTGCCAGAGGCCGGTTCACGATATACAGTACTAATCATGAAGAGAATCAGGATACGGTTTCCTACAATATAGAACAAGCTCATGGATGGATAATCTGGTCAAGATTTTAGAGAAAATGGACCATTAAAAACAAAGGGGAAGAAAGACCATATCAACATTTTCGACAGCCTCCTCCATAGGAAGAATCGAATCAATTTCTCCCACCCTACCCATCAACACTGGTGTTCCTCAGGGCAGCATACTTGGCCCTCTCCTCTTTCTCATCTTCATTAATGACCTTCCAAATGCCTCCCAACACCTCAAACCAATTCTGTTTGCTGACGACACAACCTTCATTTACTCCAGTCCTGACCCCCTTGCTCTAAATGCCACAGTAAATACTGAGCTAAATAAAGTCCATCTTTGGCTAACTGCCAACAAACTTACCCTTAACATTGACAAAACTTTCTATATTCTATTTGGCAACAAATCCTGTAATCAAATAAATCTCAAAATAAACAATACCCAAATTTGTAACAAATTAGATGGAAAATTCCTTGGCGTTCTCATTGATCACAAGCTGAATTTCCAGGGACACATTCTAAATATATCAAAAAAAGTTTCAAAAACTGTTGGCATTCTTTCTAAGATCAGATATTATGTACCCTGACCTGCCCTGGTTACTCTCTATTACTCCCTCATCTATCCATACCTCAACTATGGTATTTGTGCTTGGGGTTCTACTACCCAAAATCATTTGCGTCCTCTAATTACTCAACACAAAGCTGCTATTAGGACAATATCCAACTCTGGCCACAGACATCACTCGGTTCCCCTACTCAAATCTCTGAATATGTTAGATATTAAGTCACTGCACACTCTCTCATGTGTATTATTCATATTATACAAAATCCCCAGGGACGGATGAAGCGTTTGCCAGGGTGCTTAAAGAATGCAAAGGGGAGCTTTGTGACCCACTGTCAATCATATTTAATAAGTCAATAGAGTCAGGCAGAGTGCCAGAGTTTTAGAAAGTTGCTAATGTGATACGAGTTTTTAAGAAAGGAGATAGATCACTTGCGTCTAACTATCGACCAATTAGCCTAACGTCTATTGTGGGAAAGTTACTCGAATCTATAATAGCAAATAAAATTCGTCTTCATCTTGAAAACATAAATTAATAATTGAGTCGCAACATGGTTTTATAAATGGCCGTTCATGTTTAACAAATTTGTTATCTTTTTATTCTAGCATAGTTGAGGCAGTTGATAGTGGTAAGGATTGTGATGTTGTGTACCTTGACTTTAGCAAAGCTTTTGATACAGTGCCACATGAAAGACTGATTAAAACGATAGAGGCTCATGGTATTGGGGGTGCTATATTAAGCTGGATTAGGGCATGGCTATACCAAAAGAAACAGAGAGTTAGTACAAATGGAATCAAGTCAGAGTGGGAAAATGTTGTAAGTGGAGTGCCTCATGGCTCTCTCCTGGGACCTCTGTTGTTTATAATATATATAAATGATTTAGATTCTTGTTTGAGTAGCAACATTTGCAAATTTGCCGATGATACGAAAATCGGTAGGGAAATTAATTCGGAGGAGGACTCACTATCACTTCAAGTTGATCTAGATAGGGTTTTGAAATGGTCAAAGGACTGGCAGATGCAGTTTAATGCTGATAAATGTAAAGTTCTGAGGCTAGGTAATGATGATAGAGTTACAAGATACGAGCTAGATGGTGTTGAGATTGCGAAGTCGGATTGCGAAAGGGATCTGGGAGTTATAATTAGTAAGAATTTAAAACAAAAGGATCAATGCATGAATGTTCGTAATAAGGCAAATCGGACACTCGGATTTATTAATCGCAGCGTTAGTAACAAGACACCTGGTGTGGTTCTCAAGCTATATCTTGCTTTTGTTAGGCCCCATTTAGATTATGCAGTTCAGTTTTGGTCGTCATATTATAGAATGGATATAAATTCACTTGAACGTGTCCAGCGTAGGATGACTAAGTTAATTCCCCAAATTAGAAATCTTTCATATGAAGAAAGATTAACAAAGCTTAAGTTGCATTCACTGGAAAGGCGAAGAGTTAGGGGTGACATGATAGAGGTTTACAAGTGGATGAATGGACATAACAAAGGGGATATTAATAGGGTATTGAAAGTATCAGCACAAGACAGAACACGAAACAATGGGTATAGATTAGATAAGTTTATATTTAGGAAAGACTTATGCCCGAAACTTTCCTTTATGCCCGAAACGCTTTGCGTAATAGTGGCTTTAGGCATTGTATGTATTGGCCCTATCTATTTACTCCATCACTCTGTACAATCACTTTTATGTATGTACCTTTCCTAAATAAACATTTTGATTTTTGATTTTTGACTTGGGTAAATACTGGTTCAGTAACAGGGTTGTTGATTTGTGGAACCAATTGCTGCGTAACATTGTGGAGGTGGGGTCCCTCGATTGTTTCAAGCATACCTTGAGGATACCTTGAGGTGCTTCCGGGGCTTATCGTCCCCGCGGCCTGGTCATCGACCAGGCCTCCTGGTTGCTGGACTGATCAACCAGGCTGTTGGACGCGGCTGCTCGCAGCCTGACGTATGAGTCACAGCCTGGTTGATCAGGTATCCTTTGGAGGTGCTTATCCAGTTCTCTCTTGAACACTGTGAGGGGTTTGCCAGTTATGTCCCTTATGTGTAGTGGAAGCGTGTTGAACAGTCTCGGGCCTCTGATGTTGATAGAGTTCTCTCTCAGAGTACCAGTTGCACCTCTGCTTTTCAACGGGGGTATTCTGCACATCCTGCCATGTCTTCTGGTCTCATGTGATGTTATTTCTGTGTGCAGGTTTGGGACCAGCCCCTCTAATATTTTCCACGTGTAAATTATTATGTATCTCTCCCGCCTGCGCTCAAGGGAATACAGATTTAGGCTCTTTAGTCGGTCCCAATAGTTTAGATGTTTTACCGAGTGGATTCTAGCAGTAAAGGATCTCTGCACGCTCTCCAGGTCAGCAATTTCACCAGCAGTGAAAGGGGCTGTCATTGTGCAGCAGTACTCCACTCTAGAGAGCACAAGCGTTTTGAAAAGTGTCATCATCGGTATAGCATCTCTAGTGTGAAAAGTTCTTGTTATCCAACCTGTCATTTTTCTTGCAGTTGTGACGGCTACTTTATTGTGTTCTTTAAAGGTAAGGTCTTCCGACATGAGTACACCCAGATCCTTTACATTGCCTTTTCGTTCTATGTTATGATTTGCCTGAGTTTTGTACGTGGTTTCCGTTTTATATTTTCATTTTTTCCATAGCGCATGAGCTGGAACTTGTCTTCGTTAAACACCATATTATTTTCTGTAGCCCATAGAAAGACCTGATCTACATCTGACTGGAGGTTCGCCGTGTCCTCTATGTTGCCTACTCTCATGAAGATCCTAGTGTCATCTGCAAAGGATGATACAGTGCTATAGGTTGTGTTCTTGTCTATGTCCGATATGAGGATGAGAAAAAGTACTGGAGCAAGCACAGTACCCTGGGGGACTGAGCTCTTAACGGTTGACGGGTTGGATTTTATTTTGTTGACTATTACACATTGGGTTCTGTTGGTCAGGAAATTGTAGATCCATCTGCCTACTTTTCCGGTAATTCCTTTTGAGCGCATTTTATGGGCAATAACACCATGGTCACATTTATCAAAAGCTTTTGCGAAATCTGTGTAAATTACATCAGCGTTTTGTTTGTCTTCCATAGCATCTAATGCCATAGTGGTCCAGCAACTGCGACAGGCAAGAGCGCCCTGTTCTGAAACCATGTTGTCCGGGGTTATGGAGATGCTGTGATTCCATGTATTTTGTGATCTTACTTCTTAGCACTCTCTCAAAAATTTTTATGATGTGCGATGTTAGTGCTATCGGTCTGTAATTTTTTGTCTCTGCCTTATTTCCTCCTTTATGAAGTGGTGCTATCTCTGCTGTTTTTAGAATATCAGGAATAACGCCAGTATCTAGGCTTTGTCTCCACAGAATGTGAAGGGCCTGCGATAGTAGTAGCATGGGTTGGACATGCATATGAGTGGGATTGGGTGGTTATAAATAGGAGCTGCCTCGTATGGGCCAATAGGCCTTCTGCAGTTGCCTTTGTTCTTATGTTCTTATGTTCTTATTTGTGGAACCAATTGCCGCGCAACATTGTGGATGTGGGGTCCCTCGATTGTTTCAAGCATGGGTTGGACATGTATATGAGTGGGATGGGGTGGTTATAAATAGGAGCTGCCTCGTATGGGCCAATAGGACTTCTGCAGTTGCCTTTGTTCTTATGTAAATCCTAAAGGTTTTTTTCAGTTATATCGAACTAAGACTAGGGAAAGGATAGGTCCATTAAAAACTGAGACAGGTCAAATAACGGATAATGACGAGGAGATTAGTAGTATTTTTAACAAATATTTTATATCTGTATTTACTAAAGAAGAACTTAACAATATGCCTTCAGCCGAACAAGTCTATGTGGGTGGGGATGAGGACAGGTTGACTAGTTTAGCAGTTACCAGGGAGGATGTAATTAAACAATTAGTAAAACTAAAACCAAACAATTCCCCAGGGAATTGTTTGGTTTTAAAATTGGAATTGAATTGAACAATTCCTTCATCCAGGGCCGGATGAAGTGTTTGCCAGGGTGCTTAAAGAATGCAAAGAGGAGCTTTCCGAGCCACTGTCAACCAAATATTTAATAAATCAATAGAGTTAGGCAGAGTGCCAGAGTCATGGAAGGTAGCTAATGTGGTACCAATTTTTAAGAAAGGAGATAGATCACTTCCGTCAAACTATCGGCCAATTAGCCTAACGTCTATTGTGGGAGAGTTACTTGAATCAATAATTGCAAATGCAATTTGTCTTCATCTTGAAAAACATAAATTAATAAATGAGTCGCAACATGGTTTTACAAATGGCCGTTCATGTTTAACAAATTTGCTATCTTTTTATTCCAGCATAGTTGAGGCAGTTGATAGTGGTAAGGATTGTGATGTTGTGTACCTTGACTTTAGCAAAGCTTTTGATACAGTACCACATGAAAGACTAATTAATAAAATAGAGGCTCATGGTATTGGGGGTGCTATATTAAGTTGGATTAGGGCATGGCTATTCCAAAGGAAACAGAGAGTTAGTATAAATGGGGTTAAGTCAGAGTGGGATAATGTTGTTAGTGGAGTGCCTTAAGGCTCTGTCCTGGGACCTCTGTTGTTTATAATATATATAAATGATTAGATTCAGGTTTGAGTAGCAACATTTGCAAATTTGCAGATGATACAAAAATCGGTAGGGAAATTAACACGAAATAAGACTCGGTATCACTTCAAGTTGATCTAAATAGGGTTTAAAATGGTCAAAAGACTGGCAGATGCTGTTTAATGCTAATAAATGTAAGATTTGAGGCTAGGTAATGATGATAGAGTTACAAGATACGAGCTAGATGGGTTGAGATTGCGAAGACGGATGCGAAAGGGATCTAGGAGTTATGATTAGTAAGAATTTAAAACAAAAGGATCAATGCATGAATGTTCGTAATAAGGCAAATAGGACACTGGGATTTATAATCGAAGCGTTAGTACAAGACACTGGTGTGTTCTTCAGCTATATCTGCTCTAGTTAGGCCCCATT
>WNGS01006670.1:45257-57446 GCA_020271785.1 Procambarus virginalis
GTTGCGGGGGTGAGCTCTGGCTCTTTGGTCAGAGCTCTGTGGTGTGGTGACTCACATAGTTGTACTCACCTAGTTGTGCTTGCGGGGGTTGAGCTCTGGCTCTTTGGTCCCGCCTCTCACCGTCAATCAACAGGTGTACAGTTTCCTGAGCCTATTGGGCTCTATCATATCTACACTTGAAACTGTGTATGGAGTCAGCCTCCACCACATCGCTTCCTAATGCATTCCATTTGTCAACCACTCTGACACTAAAAAAGTTCTTTCTAATATCTCTGTGGCTCATTTGGGCAATCAGTTCCACCTGTGGCCCCTAGTGCGTGTGCCCCTTGTGTTAAACAGCCTGTCTTTATCAACCCTGTCGATCCCCTGAGAATCTTGAATGTGGTGATCATGTCCCCCCTAACTCTTCTGTCTTCCAACGAAGTGAGGTTAATTCCAGTAGTCTCTCCTCGTAGCTCATACCTCTCAGCTCGGGTACTAGTCTGGTGGCAAACCTTTGAACCTTTTCCAGTTTAGTCTTATGCTTGACTAGATATGGACTCCATGCTGGAGCCGCATACTCCAGGTTTGGTCTGACATATGTGGTATATAATGTTCTGAAAGATTCCTTACACAAGTTTCTAAAGGCCGTTCTTATGTTAGCCAACCTGGCATATGCTGCTGATGTTTTTGATCCTTTTCTTATCTCTTCTCCTACGCTCCCTTGCTATCCTTTCTTTTTCCTATCCTTTCTTATTCCTATCTCCTTCTCATTCGGTGGTTATAATAGGAGCTGCCTCGTATGGGCAATAGGCCTTCTGCAGCTCTTATTATTATTACTATCCCCTCTACTACACCTTACTTTGCTCCTCAGCTCTCTCTTGCCTATGTATTGCCTGTCTCTACTCCCTCATCACAATCGACTTGAGAATGGTCCAGGACGGACCGAAACGTCGTCGTCCCTTCACCTTCTAGTGTGTGGTCTGGTCAACATACTTTAGCCACGTTGTGACTCATCTCCTGCCACTAGTGTTATGGGGTGACTGACCTCTCGGCTGCCACTATTGTTTAGGGGGGACTGACCTCTCGGCTGCTGCTAGTTTTTAGGGGGGACTGACCTCTCGGCTGCTACTAGTGTTTAGGGGGACTGACCTCTCGGCTGCTACTAGTGTTTATGGGGACTGACCTCTCGGCTGCTACTAGTGTTTATGGGGACTGACCTCTCGGCTGCTAGTAGTTTATGGGGGACTGACCTCTCGGCTGCTACTAGTGTTTATGGGGACTGACCTCTCGGCTGCTACTAGTGTTATATGGGGACTGACCTCTCGGCTGCTACTAGTGTTTATGGGGTCTGACCTCTCGGCTGCCACTAGTGTTTATGGGGACTGACCTCTCGGCTGCCACTAGTGTTTATGGGGTCTGACCTCTCGGCTGCCACTAGTGTTTATGGACCATTATTAAGTCGTGTGATGGACTCGATAATGCTCCAAGATGAACCGAAACGTCGTCGTTTCCTCATTTTCTGATGTGTGGTTTGGTCATTAATGTTCTAGTGTCAGTGTGATAGACTCGCAGTGCCCTCATGGCTCTGGAGCCATTTGGGTTCGTTCTCGACTCTCGGGTCCAAATCTCGGGCGGGACTGAAATGGTTGGGCACGTTTCCTTTCACCTAATGCGACTGCTCAATGGCAGTAAATAGGTGCCCGGGAGTAAGTTTCACCCCTTTGAGAGGGTCAGTAGTTAGATCTGGCTTGATGCCTTTTTTTATAATTGTAATGTTACCATTGTTTGGTTCATATTACTAGTGTTATTTTCTTGTGTTTACCTTGCATTTTTATTTGGAATACATTGCGCGCCGCCGGTGTTGCTTTTCGTTAACAAATAAAAAACGAGGTTAAATGAACAAATCCACAAGGGCCGTGACGAGGATTCGAACCTGCGTCCGGGAGCATCCCAGACACTGCCTTAATCGACTGATCTACGACAGGGATAAAAAGGGTTGAAACCGAAGTTCTACTGAACTTACTGGATCCCGTAGCCTCTCCGAGGCACAAACCAGGATTTTTGTGTGTAAAAAACGGAGTTGTTTCTTCCTCTGACTATACTTTAATAGTACTTAGCAAAGGTAAATAACATAAGATGTTGATAATGATAAATAATATATGATCGTAGTGAATAAAAGACGAAGAGAAAATATTGAATTATCAGGAGAAAGCGTCATTATAGAATTGGAGTACTGACTAGGAACCCCTTGTTTTTACCAGCACCCAAACGTAATAGTAATGCTGTATATACTAGTAACCGTTGCCATTGCTAAAATTTGCTGTAGCTAACAAGGAAGGTGGCTGTTACCAAACAATGAATCATAGCTATATGGATACAGAGGTACGACTCGTAATAAAATATCATGTGTTCTTGTAGTAAAACTGTGATGATCGATATTCTAACCATACAACATTAAAATCATTGCTGGGGGGTAATGTGAGATAATACTTCATCTGTATAAAAGTCAGCCTACCTGCACAGACTGTCAACAAGCCTCCAAGGTCTTCACCAGACTGGGATACCTGCTTGATGGGGTTCTGGGAGTTCTTCTACTCTTCAAGCTCGGCCCTAGGCCAGGCTTGACTTGTGAACGTTTGGTCCACCAGGCTGTTGCTTGGAGCGGCCCACAGGCCCACATACCCACCACAGCCCGGCTGATCCGGAACTTCTCTTAGAAAACAGTCCACTTTTCTCTTTATGTCCACGGTTGTTCCGGCAATATTTCTTATAGTCGCTGGGAGGACGTGATCCTAAAAGTGCATCTTGATTGGGAATAGTTTACTGTAACAAATACTATAACGATTCAGAATGAAACTGGAGGTGGAGCAACTAGAAAAGACTGTTATGGGTCTTGAAACATCTCTTGTCCTGGGCGTTAGGCTTCCATGCTGAAGAGATTTCCCTGTCGTTTCTACGATGTTAGGTTCATTATCAGACTGATAGAGTTTTTTAGACTTTTATGCTGCTGTTTAATCTCAGCAACGTCATTTTTACACTCGTTTTTTTAAGGTCCAAACCAAGCTAGAAGTTTTTCCTCAAGGACCTCCATATACTTTTTTTTTATTCTAATGCCTATTTTCGTTATTCCGGTAATGGTAGTTTTCACATGCATCAGTTTGGCTCTAAACTTTTCTTGATCTGGACATTTTCTTGACATCGTAGTGAAGTTTGTGTTTACATGCGGCGGCTCTGAGGTGAGATCTTCGTGTTCTGCTCTGTGGGATTTGAAGAAACACTGTAGCAAATCATGTGTAATATTTGTATACTTCTACGAAAATTTCGTTACTTGTGTAATTCGTTGTTCGTTACTCTTAATCGCTCGTGTGCATCTGGATATATATTTTGTAACTCAGTAGGATTCGTAAGCAAGTTCAGTTGTTCATTACTAAGATTATTGTGAACCCCCGTCAGTGTTCAGATCCTCATGGTTTTGTTCACCGTCTCTGTTACTCCCATAAACTTTTGTTCCTTAAGTCTCTTTTCGTCTTGAAGTTCTCGAGCTCTTGATCGGCATCAGTCAATGCCTTAGACAAGTTTCTTGACAGCTGGTGAGAAGCCTCAACTTTATAAGATATAATTCCTTCTGATTTCAGATGTGTGTGATGGGCGTCAAATGTTAAGTCACGTTACTGTGGTATACTGTCTGTAACTACTTCTCTGTAGTACTGTTGTGACAGGTGAGGTGTCTGCCCGTATTCACGTTTATTTGTTTAAATCATTTTGATTCTCAAGCCTAATCTCGTCTTCAGTAAGTTTTTTCTCCTGCCTAATTGCTCCATTGATTGTTCGTGTGCATCTTGTGAATCTAGTTTATTATTTTGTACATCAGTATGGTTCGTGAGCAAATTCCTATGTTTATTACATACAGAAATCGCAATTGCGTGATGCATCAAATGAACAAATCCACAAGGGCCGTGACGAGGATTCGAACCTGCGTCCGAGAGCATCCCAGACGCTGCCTTAATCGACTGAGCTACGATTGTAGGATCCAGTAAGTTCAGTAGAACTTCGGTTTCAACTCCTTTTGACCATGTCTTAGCTCAGTCGATTAAAGCAGCGTCTGGGATGCTCTCGGACGCAGGTTCGAATCCTCGTCACGGCCCTTGTGGATTTGTTCCTATGTTTATTATGGAGAGTGTCGTCATTCCGATGTTTGCCATCAAGGTTCTTTCCTGGATTCACATTCGGGCCACTTATATAAGTCAGAAACCATAAAATCGGATCACGACACCTTAAGGTCTCTGATTAATTTGTTTTTTCAAACATGTACATCACAAGGGGTAACAGGTGCATTTCAATAAATAACTTCCCTACCGTTTTGCGGAAAACTATTCAAATTGCATCACTGCAATAAATTGCTACACTTTAATCACTCTCACGCGGTAAGCAACAGAGTCTGGCTCTTATCTCAACCAGCGGCCATAAATACGCATTTATAATTCCGAAATAAAACGTGAGAATAGAAGATCGCTATTCTTTATCCCGTAATGAGTTGGGTTCATTCCTCACTCTGGCAGGGTGTCTTTTTAGGCGGGGAAGGCAAAACTCAACGCCTGGTAATTAAGGGAGAGATGATGAGGGGAACTGTGGTTGACAGTTGTGGTGGTGTGAGAGTGAGGATTAGTGTGAGTGAGGAGGAGGAGGAGGGTGAGTGTAAGGATGAGTGTGTGGGAGGTTGTATAAGGATTTGTTACAACACCACAATTCGCATATGATTGTCCTACACAGCACCGCTCCTGTGCCGGGTAAGTCCACTGCGGGCTCACCATAGCCCGTGCTACTTGGAACTTGTTCCGAGTAGCTGAATCTGTAACAACCACAGTCCGTCATTACTCAAGAAGCTTCGTGAGCTATTCTAATCCACAACTGACTTGAAGGACTACCAATGAATACTATATGTTAAGATACATAAGCTTTTCTGTCATTCTGTTCCTGTATTTTAATGTATCGTTAGTCAAGATTGCTTTGGGGAAAAGAGCTGATGACCATGTTCTACTGGTCACGTGATCCAGTGTAACCAATGGGAGGAGCTTCACGACACGACCTACCAACCAGACCACCAGTCTCTTTGACGTTATGAAGTGACAATGTTCAGCCTCGACAATTTACTCTCGTTAGGGACGATTGCCTGATTATAAGTTCGCCACGCTGGAGCAGCGACAGGTAGGTGTGTGTACTCACCTAGTTGTACTCACCTAGTTGTGCTTGCGGGGTTGAGCTCTGGCTCTTTGGTCCCGTCTCTCAACCGTCAATCAACAGGTGTACAGTTTCCTGAGCCTAATGGGCTCTATCATATCTACACTTGAAACTGTGTATGGAGTCAGCCTCCACCACATCGCTTCCTAATGCATTCCATTTGTCAACCACTCTGACACTAAAAAGTTCTTTCTAATATCTCTGTGGCTCATTTGGGCACTCAGTTTCCACCTGTGTCCCCTAGTGCGTGTGCCCCTTGTGTTAAACAGCCTATCTTTATCAACCCTGTCGATTCCCCTGAGAATCTTGAATGTGGTGATCATGTCCCCCCTAACTCTTCTGTCTTGTTTCCAGAAGTGAGTTTTAATTCCTGCAGTCGCTCCTCGTAGCTCATACCTCTCAGCTCGGGTACTAGTCTGGTGGCAAACCTTTGAACCTTTTCCAGTTTAGTCTTATGCTTGACTAGATAGGGACTCCATGCTGGAGCCGCATGTGTGTGTGTGTGTGTGTGTGTGGGTGTGTGTGTGTGTGTGTGTGTGTTGTGTGTGTATATATGTATATATATATATATAATATATATATATATATATATATATATATTGTCGGGGTTTCACGGTGTTCTCGTTAGGAAGGGTTAAAGCAACAATAGACTGGATCTCCTTCCCAGGTGGTTGCTCCAACAATAACCCTTACTCACCGTCGTTCGGCGGGTCTTCCCTCAATCCTCTAGGCTCCACTGCTGGCCTCGGAGAGTATCCCAGTCGATCTCACAACCGGCCTTTAGATTATAAGATGAGTGAGAGCACAGATCGTTCCCTCAATCTGTGGCCCACCCCGACACCGAACTCTTACACAGCCTTCAAGGTCGCCAACTGGTTTTTTTGTGTCCAGTAACACTGCAGTGGTCAGGTGTAATTGTGGCAAGAGCAAATTCCAATAATATGGTATCAGGCAGGTCACTCTACTTTACTTCATTACACGGTCACAAGATAAATGGAGGGGATGATATCAAACACCAAAGAGTTTTGGTATTTTACTTAAAAGACAACGAGAAATATATATGCATCAATGTATCAGGATTAATATATGACAATTGCTCCATTCATAGCATAATATTCTAGAGCGCACCGATATGGTAACATCGGCACGTGTCACCTGTCAGACTCAGCTGACCGGGACCCTCGCGATCGTGGGAACAGACTAGTACTTGTTTTCTAATTGTCACGATCCCCGTTTATTTAACTTTTTCCAAAACACTATTCAACGTTCACATGGCTTACTTATGATTTCACTGGCCTCACGATCAACATCTTATTCACAATACTCTCACAGTGACTTTTCACCGTACCAAAAGATTACTCTATTCTTAATAATATTTACTGTGAATGCACTCACTTGATCACTGAACTTTTCTTTATATCTATACTTTCTCTTAAAGAGATATCACTGGCAATCACTTCACGTATATGATATTATTCAGTACACAGGCATGTCATATATAAATCAGTAATCAAATTCAGGCATATATATATATACATCATGAAGATCAATACACAGGCATTTATATTAATAGATCATAGAGATCAACACACGGGCATTTATATCGATAGATTATAGAGATCAACACACAGGCATTTATATCAATAGATTATAGAGATCAATCCACAGGCATTTATATCAATAGATTATAGAGATCAATACACCAATATCTGGTTTACTACCAATATATATATAATAATAATACTCACTGTAGAATAATAGTCACAGTAAATTCTCTGATGAATCTTGGTGCTTGCACACACCCACACATAGATATATATGTAAACTGATACTGTGAGCGCTCTGGGTAGCCTCACCACATACTGTGCTCTCTGTGACTTAAACTCAAGTGAGACTTGCTCACGACATATAAAATATCCTGACAAGAATATATATAGCTAACTAAAGGGGAAATGGGAGGGTAACTGTAAACACCTACTTCACCTATCCTAGGATGACAGTTGGGTTGTAGCTCCTGGTCCAGGCTCTCGCCTCGTTCATCCAGAAACACAAGCCCACGCCTTAGGATGTCGCGTCTCGCCGCTTCTGTACACAGCAGGTCCGTGCTTCTTCCTCTACAGTACGTCGCAGGGTTGAAGTCGGTCTCCTGGCCGTCAACTTTCCTCCCAACTACGGCAGCCAGCCTACGTCTCGGCGGTCGTCGTACGTTTCCCAATTAGTCCTTGTCACTGTACTCCCAGAGTAACTGCCTCTCACCACTACGAAGTCACTGTGAAGTTATCAGCCGTCCCGGACGACACACGCACAGCACCCGACTTCAGAGCACTTGAAGCTCACAACACTGTCAATTCCCTCGTCGTCTAGATATATCGCTAGGTATTTGGGAAGACTTCTCGACGTGCTTGCATCCAACTGTTGACTCGTAGGGTTCCACGAAGGTGGGGTTACTGTCAAACTTGACAGGATCGTCGATCACACGTTCAACCTGGTTGACAAGGCTGTCAACCCGGTTCACTCACGGTGGGTGGCCCGGCCACTAAGCTGTCTCTTATACTGGTGAACTGCCAACGACGACACACGTCGATGCCCGGCCCACTTCTTGCAACGCACCTGTCCCTGAGCACTTGTTGCTCAATATTCTGTCAATTCCTTATCTGAGCCACTTCTGGGTTGCAGGAAGACCTCACAGAGTGCGTGCCAACAACTGGAGACGCTTAAATCCACCGGAGTTCGGTAAATCCGTCACTCTGACAGGATGACCGATCGCGCGTCCTACCTCTCGGACGTGTCGTGAAAGACTGATGTCGCCTGGCGCCAACACGGGCGGACCCCCTATGCCTATGTGACGTCACTTTTCCCAAAGTTGGTTTTCATTGGCTCCCAGTGCCATGTCGCTGACGGTGACCAATCTGGCGCCACTGACGTCACACAGTTTTGGCGGGAGAACAGACTTGCCAGCGCCATATTGGCTCCCTAAAGGGCCTATCCCACAGGCCAAAATACTACATTTTCGCAAATTTCTCGGCTCTTCGAGAATACTGTTCTCTCCCACATATGTTCAATTGTTGCCTGCAATGTAGAGAACGCTCGGGAATAGTGGACATGACTCTTACAGCAGGCGTGGGAGAATTAGAAGGGGGGAACACCGTCACATACCCCTCCCCTTAAAATAAGAGTCATGTCTGGTTAGTGCATGCGGGACAACGCATCTGCGACTACGCTGTCCTTTCCACTGAAAATCTTGGCTTCCAGCCAGTATTGCAGCCGCCAATGTGTGACACTCCTCATGTGTCTGCAGACCGTCTTCAAGGTCATCCTGGGCGTCCACTGCTTACCTATTACGGACCGAGGGCTCCACACCTCACGTCCGTTCACCAGCTGGAACTGTGAGAAGTTAACGGTTCTGCCACTGCTTTGCAAATGGCCAACAAAACAGGGCCCGCTGTCTCTTCCCACTCGTCTTCCTGCTCTACGCAGAACATTCTCAGAGCTGTCTCTGAGGTGGAGTGGAATCTTCCGACCGCCCCCTTCGACTGCGATCGGTAGGGCGACGACCGAATCTGCATCACTCCCCAATTTATCATTGTTCGTCTGACACACTCAGACCGGAACATATTTCCACTGTCAGCCTGATTTTCCCTGGGCCTCCTCACCCAAGAGAAAAGATGTTGTAGTTGCCCAGCCACTTCTCTCGACGTTGAACGTCGCATCGTGGTCATCCCTAGGTGACCCGCAGAGTCAACAGCGTGCAACGGACTCAACACTGCCGCTCTGCACTTGGCTGGCAACGCTACTTGATCTCTCGTACCTGGAGAGGCTTTTCCGACCTCCATCCTTACAGGTTTACACTGTCTTATTAATATGCCTTTTGCCTGTTAAAGTGAGTAGCTTTCTCGGGACCAATACGTCCTCCTTTGCCTTACAAATCAACTTGGGGAATTCTGCCTGCTGCACTCCTCGAGACTAGTGCGGTCCACCCCGAGAGAACTGGTGAGGGTCACCTGTACCTCACCTTCTGGGCTGCCTTCGCCCTCCACTCGCTCTCCGGGTTCCATGACGAGGTGATCAATTCCCAGGCCGGCGGACGTCTCCTCGTCGGCCTTATCAGATCCACGTCCTCCTTGTCCTTCGCACTGCCTCGGAACATAGCACAGACAGGGAACGCCTCCATGGCGATTCCTTTCTCGTCCCCACAGGCGTCGAACACTTCGCCTTTCTTCTCTAAGTGCTCCAAGCACTCCTCGTCCTTCACGAGGTTCGGTAGGACACGTCCTCCACATGCGTCATTTCCCAAAATGACCTGTGCCTCCCTCGTGGGCATCGTCGCACAGACCCCCACTACTAGGGTTTGGCATCCATAAACCGAACTCAGGGTTACCTGGTGTAGGGGCATCTGCACTGGGCCTCCCACAGTGGTCACACTTGCCTCACCTACACAGGTATTCTCGTGACACTCAGGGAAAAGGGTTCTGCTCACCAGGGTAAATTCCGCCCCAGTATCTCTCAGCATCATTACCGGGATGGGGTCTGCGTCCCCCACCCTTACAGTTCCCTCACGCACGAATGGGTTAGCCTCCTTCTTCCTACGTACGGGTCCATCCCGCACTCCTTCGGCTAACTGGTCCTCTACCCGCACAAAAGCAACGTAACCCCGCTGCTTAGGACGTCTGCATTCGCGCGCCATGTGTCCTATTAACCCGCAGTTGAAACAACGGATCCTTCTTCTTCCGCGGACTCCTCTTGCGCCTTCCAAAGACTCGTGCTCAGCATCTCCGGCCGTGACGATAACAAGATCTCTTGAGCTCTCCCTCGGTGACTTCTTCGGCGGTTCCACAGCACTCTTCTGTCCTCTGCTGTCTCCATTCGAGGGGTAGGACCTGGGATAACTCGGTCCTGTCCTCCATCCGTCCGACCTTCTATTATTCCTCCCATAACTGGAGAATGCGGGCGGTCGGTGCTGTCCCTCTCGACATGGACGTAAAGCTTCCTCTAGCATGTCTGCTCGATCGGCTGCGGCTCTCGGGTCCTTGATGTCCGCTTCCTTTACTCTCACCCTAATCTCGGGAGAGAGCACGGACATGAATTTTCCATGACCATTAGCCTCTTGATCTGTTCAGCCGATCTTGCTCCTTCTGACTCCAGCCATTTCACGAATTTCCTTTCCATGTCCCTCGCCGTCTCCGCATACGATTTTCCTGGCGATCGGGTACATTCTCTAAACCTTTTCCTATAGCACTCCGGCGTCAGCTTGAACGAATGGAGCACGGCCCGTTTTACTGCATCATAGTTGGTACACTCCTGGAGGTCGAGCATGTTGTAAGCTTCACGAGCTTCACCAGTGAGCCTTCCTTGAACTAGCTCCGCCCACTCTGCCCTCGGCCACTTCTTCAACGTAGCGACCCTCTCGAAATGCTCGAAGAAGCCCTCAGCCTCATTAGGCACGAAGACGGGCAAATCCCTCTCTCTCACTCGGCGGTCTTCCTGCTGTTGTGGTGGGGCAGTTGGAACTAGTCCCAGCTCAGCTCGTTTCAGCTCAATCTCCTTGTTCGCTTCAACCTCCTGCAGCTTCGTCCTAGCTTCTATTTCGCGCTCCTTCAGCTGTTTTTCTCTTTCTGCTTCTTCTCGTTGCTGCTGTGCCTCTCGTTCTTCTCTGCGCAGCTGTGCTTGTGCCTCTCTTTCTTCTCGCGCAGCTGTGCTTCTCTTTCTTCTCGCGCAGCTGTGCTTCTCTCTCTGCTTCCTCGCGCCTCAGCTGTGCATCTCTTTCTTCTCTGCGCAGCTGTGCTTCCCTTTCTGCTTCCTCGCGCTGCAGCTGTGCTTCTCTTTCTTCTCGGCGCAGCTGTGCTTCTATCTGCAGCTTCATTATTTCTAGCTTGATACTGCGCCTGCTGCCACTGGATCCCCGGCTGCTGCCACCGGTACTCAAGTTCTCTCCTCCACTGGCAGGTGTCTGTGGCCGCTCCTCTCCTAAGGCTTCATCACGTGCCTTGAGCTGTGCCATGATCTCAAGTCTTCTTCTCCCACTTTGGAAGCTCTCAACTTGATCCCAAAGTGGTCGGCGATCGTCTGCAGCTGTGCCTTGGTGCACTCCTCCAGTACTTGCTCGTCTCTCGTGTCTATAAACCTGGCTACTTTATCACCCTCCATCTTGTGACAATGAGTGAAAACCTAGGCCTGATATTTAATACCACAATTACCACCTTGATCTTGCTCTGTATCCTGGCAAGGTCGCCAATGTCGGGGTTTCACGGTGTTCTCGTTAGAGAAGGGTTAAAGCAACAGTAGACTGGATCTCCTTTCCAGGTGGTTGCTCCAACAATAACCCTTACTCACCGTCGTTCGGCGGGTCTTCCCTCAATCCTCTAGGCTCCACTGCTGGCCTCGGAGAGTACCCAGTCGATCTCACAACCGGCCTTTAGATTATAAGATGAGTGGGGCACAGATCGTTCCCTCAATCTGTGGCCCTCCCCGACACCGAACTCTTAACAGCCTTCAAGGTCGCCAACTGGTTTTTTATGTCCAGTAACACTGCAGTGGTCAGGTGTAATTGTGGCAAGAGCAAATTCCAATATATGGTATCAGGCAGGTCACTCACTTTACTTCATTACACGGTCACAGATAAATGGAGGGGATGATATCAAACACCAAAGAGTTTTGGTATTTTACTTAAAAGACAACGAGAAATATATATGCATCAATGTATCAGGATTAATATATGACAATGCTCCATTCATAGCATAATATTCTAGAGCGCACCGATATGGTAACATCGGCACGTGTCACCTGTCAGACTCAGCTGACCGGGACCTCGCGATCGTGGGAACGACTAGTACTTGTTTTCTAATTGTCACGATCCCCGTTTATTTAACTTTTCCAAAACACTATCAACGTTCACATGGTTTACTTATGATTTCACTGGCCTCACGATCAACATCTTATTCACAATACTCTCACATGACTTTTCACCGTACC
>WNGS01006670.1:66001-77017 GCA_020271785.1 Procambarus virginalis
TGTATTATGAGCCAGGTGTATTATGAGCCTGGATGTATTATGAGGTTGTATTATGAGCATGGGTGTATTATGAGCCTGTTGTATATGAGCCCGGGTTATTATTAGTCTGGTTGTTATTATGAGCCTGGGTGTATTATGAGCCTGTTGTATGAGCCTGTTGTATAGAGCCTGGGTGTATTATGAGCCTGGGTCTATTATGAGCCTGGGTGTATTATGAGTCTGATTGCATTATGAGCCTGGGTGTATTATGAGCCTAGGTGTATTATGAGCCTGGGTGTATTATGAGCCTGTTGTATTATGAGCCTGGGTGTATTAGAGCCTGTTGTAATATGAGCCTGGGTATATTATGAGCTGTTTTATTATGAGCCTGGGTATATTATGAGCCTGGGTGTATTATGAGCCTGGGTGTATTATGAGACTGGGTGTATTATGAGCCTGTTGTATTATGAGCCTGGGTGTATTATGAGCCTGGGTGTATTATGATCCTGGGTGTATTATGAGCCTGGTTGTATTATGGCCCTCGGTGTATTATGAGCCTGGGTATATTATGAGCCAGGGTGTATTATGAGCCTGTTGTATTATGAGCCTGGGTGTATTATGAGCCAGCTTGTATTATGAGCCTGGGTGTATTATGAGCCTGTTGTATTATGAGCCTGGGTATATTATGAGTAGGTGTATTATGAGCCTGGGTGTATTATGAGCCTGTTGTGTTATGAGCCCGGGTGTATTATGAGTCTGGTTGTGTTATGAGCCTGGGTGTATTATGAGCCTGTTGTATTATGAGCCTGTTGTATTATGAGCCTTTGTGTATTATGAGCCTAGGTGTATTATGAGCCTGGGTGTATTATGAGTCTGATTGCATTATGAGCCTGGGTGTATTATGAGCCTTGGTGTATTATGAGCCTGGGTGTATTATGAGCCTGTTGTATTATGAGCCTGGGTGTATTATGAGCATGGGGTGTATTATGAGCCTGGATGTATTATGAACCTGGGTGTATTATGAGCCAAGGTATATTATGAGCCTCTGTGTATTATGAGCCTGGGTGTATTATGAGCCTGTTGTTTATGAGCCGGGTGTATTATGAGTCTGATTGCATTATGAGCCTGGGTGTATTATGAGTCTATGTGTATTATGAGCCTGGGTGTATTATGAGCCTGTTGTATTATGAGCCTGGGTGTATTATGAGCCTGGGTGTATTATGAGCCTGGATGTATTATCAACCTGGGTTTATTATGTGCCTAGGTATATTATGAGCCTCGGTGTATTATGAGCCTGGTGTATTATGAGCGTGTGTTTATGAGCCTGGGTGATTATAAGCCTGGGTGTATTATGAGCCTGGGCGTATTATGAGCCTGAGTGTATTATGAGCCTGGGTGAATTATGAGCCTGTTGTATTATGAGCCTGGGTGTATTATGAGCGTGGGTGCATTATGAGCCTGTTGTATTATGAGCCTGTGTATTATGAGCCTGGGTGTATTATGAGCCTGGGTGTATTATGAGCCTGGGTGTATTATGAGCTGGAAGTATTATGAGCCTGGGTGTATTATGAGCCTGTTGTGTTATGAGCTGGGTGTATTATGAGCCCGGTTGTATTATGAGCCTATTGTATTATGAGCCTATTGTATTTGAGCCTGAGTGTATTATGAGCCTGTTGTATTATGAGCCTGTTGTATTATGAGCCAGGTGTATTATGAGCCTGGTGTATTATGAGCCTGGGTGTATTATGAGTTTGATTGCATTATGAGCCTGGGTGTACTATGAGCCTAGGTGTATTATGAGCCTGGTGTATTATGAGCCTGTTGTATTATGATCCTGGGTGTATTATGAGCCTGGGGTGTATTATGAGCCTGGATGTATTATGAACCTGGGTGTATTATGAGCCTAGGTATATTATGAGCCTCGGTGTATTATGAGCCTGGGTGTATTATGAGCCTGTTGTTTTATGAGCCTGGGTGTATTATGAGCCTGGGTGTATTATGAGCCTGGGTGTATTATGAGCCTGGGTGTATTATGAGCCTGAGTGTATTATTAGCCTGGGTGTATTATGAGCCTGTTGTATTATGAGCCTGGGTGTATTCTGAGCCTGTTGTATTATGAGCCTGGGTGTATTATGAGCCTGGGTGTATTATGAGCCTGTTGTATTATGAGCTTAGGTGTATTATGAGCCTGGGTGTATTATGAGCCTGAGTGTATTATGAGCATGTTGTATTATGAGCCTGGGTGTATTATGAGCATGCGTGTATTATGAGCCTGTTGTATTATGAGCCTGGGTGTATTATGAGCCTGGGTGTATTATAAGCCTGTTGTATTATGAGCCTGTTGTATTATGAGCCTGGGTGTATTATGATCCTGGGTGTATTATGAGCCTGTTGTATTATGAGCCTGGGTGTATTATGAGCCTGTTGTATTATGAGCCTGTTGTATTATGAGCCTGTTGTATTATGAGCCAGGTGTATTATGAGCCTGGATGTATTATGAGGTTGTATTATGAGCCTGGGTGTATTATGAGCCTGTTGTATTATGAGCCTGTTGTATTAGGAGCCTGGGTGTATTATGAGCCCGGGTGTATTATGAGCCTCTTGTATTATGAGCCTGTTGTATTATGAGCCTGTTGTATTAGGAGCCTGGGTGTATTATGAGCCTGTGTGTATTATGAGCCTGTTGTATTATGAGCCTGTTGTATTAGGAGCCTGGGTGTATTATGAGCCTGGGTGTATTATGAGCCTGATGTATTATGAGCCTGTTGTATTATGAGCTTGGATGTATTATGAGCCTGTTGTATTACGAGCCTGTTGTATTAGGAGCCTGTGTGTATTATGAGCCCCGGTGTGTTATGAGCCTGTTGTATTATGACCCTGGGTGTATAAAGAGACTGTTGTATTATGAACCTGGATGTATAATGAGACTGTTGTATTATGAGCTTGGGTGTATAAAGAGACTGTTGTATTATGAGCCTGGGTGTATAAAGAGACTGTTGTATTATGAGCCTGGGTGTATTATGAGCCTGGGTGTATAAAGAGACTGTTGTATTATGAGCCTGGGTGTATAAAGAGACTGTTGTATTATGAGCTTGGGTGTATAAAGAGACTGTTGTATTATGAGTGTGGGTGTAAGTATTGATACAGGACGCGGCGCTCTATGAATGTCATGGCGACAAAGGGCAACAAAAAACGGTGGTCACATAATATTATGTGTTGTTGTATTATGACAGTCTCCGTGGTGTAGTGGTAAGACACTCGCCTGGCGTTCCGCGAGCGCTATGTCATGTGTTCGTATCCTGGCCGGGGAGGATTTACTGGGCGCAATTCCTTAACTGTAGCTTCTGTTTAACGCAACAGTAAAATGTGTACTTGGATGAAAAAACGATTCTTCGCGGCGGGGATCGTATTCCAGGGACCTGCCCGAAACGCTACGCGTACTAGTGGCTGTACAAGAATGTAACAACTCTTGTATATATCTCAAAAAAAAAAAAAAAAAAAAGAGAAGCAATAACTGGCTACAGGTGTGACTTCTTCGTTACTTCACGCGCCCTTATTAGTTTAACCTCCGCTGTTAACGTCAAGTTTATTCTGTAATACGTTATTAAATAAAGTTTCCTATAATATATAACCATTAGGAGAGCACAGGCGTTGGTGGAGAGGAATTATTTAATTATATTAACTTGTGGAGGGGGGACTAGTAAAAACACAGGTCCGCCATCACGCTGGGAGTTTTGTCCTCCGTTCACCTTGGCAAGGCCGAATGTTGACCCCACTCACGCTCGCGCGCTCAGGCACGCCAGTGTACATGGAGATACACCTTTTGTGCATTCACGAACGTGCGGGCGCATTAGACGCATGTAAAACGCATCAACATGCATGTTAAAACGCAGCTAGACGCATTTACAGAAAACGGATTCTTCCCACCTGTGTGAGAATGGGATGGACCCCAGACTAAAGTAGAAGATGATGAGCCATATAAGCCGGCGGAGCTGGGAGGAGGAGGACGTCGGCAGGCTGTTGACGGGGGCAACCCGTCCTCGCAAATTTAATAAGTCAATATTGACTTATTAAATATGTGCATAGGTGACATACTTAACATAATAGTTTCCCTTGAAAATCTTCATAGAAAACACCGACCTTACCTAACCTTGTTAGTATGTTAAAATAAGCATCTTATAGCTTCGTAATTACAATTGTTACTTAACCTATTATAGGTATAGGTTAGGTAATAATTGTAATTACGAAGCAATAAGATGCTTGTCTTAACATACTAACAAGGTTAGGTAAGGTTGGTGTTTTCTATGAAGATTTTCAAGGGAAACTATTATGTTAAGTATGTCACCTATGCACGCAACTAATAAGTCAATATTGACTTATTAAATTTGCGAGGACGGGTTGGACGGGGGAGCTGTCGCTGCCTCTCGGGGTTATGGGGGTGATAATGAGGCGTTGCGGTGGTGACGGTGTAGCCCGCGGCCCACCACACTGTTCACCACCTGTTAATGGTGGCAGGGTATGCGGCGCACCACACTGTTCCACCACCTGTTTATGATAGCAGGGAACGCGGTCCACCACACTGTTCCACCACCTGTTAACGGTGGCAGGGTATGCAGCCCACCACACTGTTCCACCACCTGTTAATGGTGGCAGGGAACGCCGCCCACCACACTGTTCACCATCTGTTAATAGTGACGGTGGCGCGGGGTACACGGCCCACCACACTGTTGCCCCAGCCCTCACAAACTGTTGCTCCAGCCTCACTTACTGTTGCACCAGCCCTCATCAACTGTTGCACCAGCCCGCACCTTGTGGGAACCGACCTGTGAGATTTATATTTAATTTATATGAATTTATATTGAATTTATATTTATGTTAATTTATGTTTCAATAGCAATTGGTATGATGTTAAATGGACTGTATTTCTGCAATAATCTCACAAATCGATCCTTACACTTAAGGGGGGGAGGTTATATTAAATTTATATATATGCAGTCAATCAAACTACAGTATTAACTACATATATTAGTAAATTGTGACGATAATCTCTTATCAGAGATTTAGCCTGCTATTTCTGCGAATCACGCCTGTCCTCATCAATATACAAGATACGTTTTGTAGTGGCTAAACGTATATGTTAGCCACACGTACCAGCAACTCCCTCCTTCCCCCCCACTGCTGCACCTGGTCGACGCGCCGAACCCTTCAACGGCCTAACGAGCGACTTGCGACCATCCAGCTTCCTCATTGGCCGCCAACCAACACTCCACTCCGGCTCCCCGCCAATCACAAGACCTCACCAGTTATTGTTGGAGTCCCTTGCGTTTCTGCCAGCCAGAATATTGTGTGCTCGCAAGCTGTGAACTCCTAAGTGACTCACTCTGTGTGGTCAAATAGAGGTTCATAGTTAGTGCATATATTCCAGCATTCATATTTTACTTACTTTTGTATATCAATTCTCCTCCCCATTAACGTAATCTATTTTCATGTTTATATTGTTTATTATTTTTGCCAGTAAGCCAAGATTTTGCATTTATTTCAATTTGTGTTTTTATTGTTATTAAAATCCATATTTTTATTATTGCTTTTAGTCTTTCCAACCTTACCACAGATTACCAAATCACGCAGTCATTCTTTTTTTCTCTTTTTTTTTCCTTTTCCTTTTTTTTATATATTATATGTGGCCCAGCACTGACACCTGCTAGTTGGAAGACTGCCGACCACCATTTCCAACTCGTTACCGTCACATATAAATGGGGGCCTGTCCACGGAGCCACTATTAAATGGAGATCTGTCCACGGAGCCACTATTAAATGGAGATCTGTCCACAGAGCTTCACTCAGGTATTGGTAATTGTGGTAAGCGCACTTGGCTCTTATTTCCCTTGCTTCCATTATTCACATTAATCATTTTTTATTTTATATGGTGCTGTGTATATTGTACATTACGGGAATAGCATATGGTGAGAGTGAGACAACTTTGGATTACGTGGTGACTGTAGGCCGCAGTCATACTCTTAATTGGTCGTCTCCCCCTTCCGTGTTATCCTCCGTGTTTAACATCTTTGTCCCCCAATATTTCTCACTTTTTGACAGATTATCACATAGGTACCCTGGTACTGTGGTCTGTCTCCGGGTCAATAGCACCCAAGTCCTGCAATCCGACTCTAGGAGGAAAAAGAGGGCTTTAGATCCTCTAGCACGAACTATTATTGGCGAATTGGGACCTCGCCGATAGTTCTCGTCACCAGTTGACACTCGCACCCCTACTCGTCGGTCAGACTGATGGTATTTACCTAAGGTAGGGAATTGGCGTTCTTTCTTTTGAGCACAAAAGTTCGCTAATTCTGTAAATACCATATTCAATTTCAGTGGGTACCATTGCTTATGTTCTATAGTGACTTGGCAAGGTATGACTACATTTTTTGGACTACCTCATTTATTTTGAAGCCATTTAGTGTTTCACTTGTATTTTAAAATTAGTTTTCACTAATTAGTAGGATTTTCTTGCCTTTATCCTCCCATAGTGAGTACCAGGTACAAGATTTCCTGCGACCTTATTCATTTACCATCTTGAATTTACTTTAATTATTAATAATTCCCCACAGGATAGGTATCAGTTGCCACGTTTCCTGTTTCTGACACTCGCCATATTCTCACTATATTCATCTCCTTTGTTTTGCTATATTTTCACCATGTTCCGCTTACAAGTTTTCAAAGCAGATCCAGAAAGTGAAATAGGGACCTTACGTCACGCTAAGAGGGTCGATTTGTTAACTCTTGCACATGAGTATCACTTAGAAGTTCCTGTTGGAGCCAACAAATTTGCCATTAATAATATGATACTGGATCACCTTGCTGATGAAGGTATTATAGATTCTTCTACCCATGAACAGCACATTATTTCAGATAAAGATGACTTGAGAGCGATAAAGCTCAAATTGGAACTTGCCAAGATCGAGCTACAGCAACAACAAGAAGCAGCTGCAATCAGAGAGCGTGAAGCTGCCCTCAGAAAGGAAGAACAAACGCGTGAAGCTGCAATCAGAGAGCGTGAAGCTGCCCTCAGAAAGGAAGAACAAACGCGCGAAGCTGCCCTAAAGAAGGAAGAAAGTGAAAGGGAGGCCCTACTCCTCAAAGGACAGCAAGAACGTGAGTTGGCCTTATACCAACAGCGACTAGAGATACAACGGGAACACGACCAACGACAGGCAGAAGCAGCTCTAAACTGTCGTGACCGAGAACTCACGAGGGACGCTGCACACCAAGCTCAACTCCAACAAGCGGCAGCTAGTCTTCCTCCCAGTTTCAATATCTCCCATGCAAGTAAGTTAATGCCCCCGTTCCTCGAAACGGAGGTAGATGTGTTCTTTACCACTTTTGAGACCCTTGCTGTTCAACTTAATTGGCCTGACGACCAATGGGCTACCCTTCTCAGAGTACATTTAACAGGTAGAGCAGCAGTCACACTCAGCACTTTGGCTTCGGAAAACGACTACACCACCCTGAAACAAGCTGTGTTGGACGCCTACCTTCTCTCCACCGAAAGCTATCGACGAAAGTTTCGTGACTACGTCAAGGCAAGTACCACCACCTTCTTAGAATTTGCTAACACCAAACAAAGATATTTCATGAAATGGCTGGAGGCAGCACATGTCTCTACTTTTTCAGAACTTGTCAACCTCATACTGGTTGAAGAATTTTTGAGACGTGTACCTCCTCCTGTCCGCCTATACTTAGCAGACAAGGAAGAGACGGAATTAGTGAAGTGTGCGAAGTCAGCTGACACTTACAGCCTCATCCACCGGCTGACTCAAGATCCTACCAGCAAGAAGTCTTGGTACAGTTACGAGAAAGCGAGCCCAGATCAAGGTACCTCTCAACTGTACTGCAGGTATTGTCGATTATATGGACACACCATTGACAAATGTGGTAAGTCCCAATTAAAGGTAACGTCGAAACCCCTAAGTCTAAAACTACTCACCCTAAGTCCGGTAAGCCTGTAATGAATGTTGGTGTTCATGCTAATGATCTCTCTCTCTTTACCAAGCATCTCTATCCAGGAACTATCTCTACCCACGGTTCAGATTCAGAGGGACGTTTCGGACTTAAGATCCTAAGGGACACAGCGGCTCTACAATCGATCGTTTTGAAATCGGCTGTGCCCAACGTCGCCTACACAGGAGAGACTGTGTTCATCACTGACCTTACTGCTACAACTCCTTATCCACTTGCCCGAGTTTACCTGGATTGTCCCTTCGTGACCGGTGAAGTCCAAGTCGCCGTCAGGGAAAAGCCTTTTCCCATGCCTGGAGTGCAACTTCTCCTGGGCAACGACTTGGCAGAAGACCAACAACCAAACAACCTGATCATCAAGGACATATCCAAGGTAAGCAACTCTGTGGTGGATAACCCGATTTTTGAACATTTCCCAGTAAAGGTTCAAGAGAGTGATGAAGGTTCTCCTCCTGTTATGGTGACCACCCGTGCTCAAGCTGCACGTCCACAGCCAGCCGACTCTACTGCTACCGCTGTCCCTCAGGACCCTTCGAAACTACCCCCTAACCTGACCGCGGTGGAGTTCCGTAAGTTACAGAGAGATGATCTTACATTGACACCATTATTCTTTCAGGCTGAAACCCAATCCGACAGTGTTCCTGGGTTCTTTATGGAGAACGAAATACTCTATCGCAGGTATAGACCCAGTAAACTGAAGGACGAGGACGATTGGGCAAATGTTGAACAACTAGTGATTCCCACCAGCCTGCGGCCCACGATTCTACACCTGGCCCACGGCGCTTTGTCACACTATGGGTTCAACAAGACTTACCATGGAATTCGACAAGACTACTACTGGCCAGGTATGGTAAACGACGTCAAATCTCATGTCAAATTATGCCACGTGTGTCAGTTAGCCGGGAAACCGAACGTTTCCATTCCCAGAGCACCCCTGATACCCATCCAGGTGCCTGAGGAACCGTTCCACAAGCTCATTATCGACTGCGTTGGTCCTTTGCCTCGGACCAGTGCAGGCAACTCATATATCTTAACCATCCTGTGTCCTACCACCAGATTTCCGATAGCAGTTCCAGTAAAAAATATTACAGCTGCTACAGTGGTGAAGAATCTACTGAAAATCTTCACCCAGTATGGATTTCCGAGGGAGATTCAGAGCGACTGTGGTACCAACTTCACCAGTGATCTCTTCAAACGGACTCTGGAGGAGTTCAACATCAAACAGGTACTGTCCAGCCCCTATCATCCTGCTTCACAGGGTTCTCTCGAGCGTAGTCATCAAACCATCAAGGCACTCTTAAAAAATTCTGTAATGAGACCTCAAAGGATTGGGATAGGCAAATTGATCTCATTTGTGTATTTTCAGAAGTCTTCCCAACGAGTCACTAGGAGTATCTCCTTATGAGATGCTCTACGGACGTAAGTGCCGTACACCTCTCAAGGCTTTCAAGGATTCTCTACGTGATGACACCTTCAGTGAGCATCAGAGTGTGCCCCAGTATCTCCAAAATCTCCGACACATTCTAGAGAGGGTCCATTCCTTTGCCAGCAACAACCTACAGAGAGCCCAGGAGAGGATGAAGACTCGTTACGACCGGCACTGTAAAGTAAGGAAGTTTACACCAGGAGACTTAGTGCTTGCCTATTTCCCTATCCCAGGTTCTCCTTTACAGAACAGGTTCTCAGGACCCTACCGTGTTAAGGAGTGCCGGAACAACTTCAACTACGTTCTCGAGACCCCGATAGGCGGCGGAAGACCCAGCTGTGCCACATTAATTTACTCAAGCCCTACCATGGGGTTCCTCCCACTGTGTAACCAATTTCACCTCATTTACAGGTCCATACAGCCACAGTGAGACTTCCCTGCTTCTCCTTCCGAGAGCACTGACACTGAGACAGCGCTCTCTAACTCGGAAATCCTTACTAACCTTCAACATCATTTTCAGGACGATAATAGTGCTCCACTAATCAAACTCGTCAGAGAATATCAAGAGTTGTTTCGAGATGACCCCCAAGAGTGTACTGTAACTCGGCACGACATCCAACTGCTACCTGACACCCAGCCGATTCGCCAACCATTCTACCGAATCAGCCCGAGCAAAACGGAAGTCATGCGGGCTGAGGTACAGTATCTCTTGGACCATGGACTGGCTACCCCCTGTGAGTCCCCTGGGCCTCACCATGCATCCTGGTACCCAAACCTCACGGCAAAATCCGTCTGTGTACGGATTATAGGAAGTTGAACCAGGTCACAGTGAAGGACGCCTACCCAATACCCAGAGTAGACGACATTTTGGATGCCATTGGTAATGCCCGCTACCTGTCTCAGGTAGACCTACTAAAGGGCTACTACCAGGTGAGTTTAACGGAGCGAGCTAAGGTACTGTCCGCCTTTATAACCCCGTTTGGTCTCTACAGGTACAATCGCCTTCCCTTTGGACTCTGCAATGCCCCAGCCACCTTTCAGAGAGCTGTCAACCGCGTCATCCAGGGCTTGGAAAACACCTATGCCTATTGGACGACATGTAGTAGCATCCAACACCTGGAGCGAACACCTGCTCCAGCTACAACGATTGTTCTACAAGCTCCTGAAAGCCGGCCTCACCATCAATTTGGGCAAGTCCACCTTCGCGAAAGGTAAAGTGCGGTACCTGGGTCATGTTATAGGGAGTGGCAACCTGGCTCCGTTAAACATTCACATTCAAGCAATCCAACAGTATCCACAGCCTACTACCAGGAAGCAGCTCCTGCGCTTCCTTGGTCTTGCTTTCTATTACCGTAGGTTTGTGAAGAATTTTAGCACTGTTGCAACCCCATTAATCACCTTAACCAGTCCCAAGCAACGTATAATTGGACCAGAGAGCAAACCGTTGCATTCGAACAACTCAAATTCCTCCTCTGTTCTAATCCCATTCTCGCTCACCAGATATCAAGAAGCCTTTCATCCCCATGTCGACGCCAGTGGTACGGCATCGGAAGTGTCTTAATGCAGCAGCGAGGCGAGGAGGTCTCTACCTGTCAG
>WNGS01006671.1:0-12172 GCA_020271785.1 Procambarus virginalis
AGGGTACCACCTCTGGTGCCAATGTGGGGACCCATACCTCGGAGAAGAAAATAAAACGTATTCAGAGGGACTTGTAGTTTCTCACTGAACACTAATATTTTCTTCTCCTACCACCACAATTCTTTTGTATGTACACATATATATTTGCTTTATTTGAACTTGTTACAAAAAGGAGTTACATATAGGTTACAAAGATGGTTATCATAAGTTGTCGAGTTCCTCCAGCTCCTCAGATGGCGGGCAGGAACCCTGGATGCAGTGCGCATTTCCCCTCTGTATCGCCACACTGAGGCGCTTGAAAAGAAAGCTGCAGCTCTAGGGTCCCTTGTTGTTTCAATGAGCCTAGAACCCAGTTCCTTCAAAAAACTGGTAGCACTTTTACCCCAGGCGCCGAGTGTCTCAGAAGCAATGGGGACAAAATTGTAGTGGTGATCAGTTCTCTATACTTACGGGATTTGGCTGCTTCCCTGTGGGTGGCAGCGCCACCTGGTTGTGCAACACTGAGGTCAATATAGGTGTTAGCCAGGGTGATACGCATATATATTATATATCTATATAATATATATATATAGATATATATATATATATAGATATATATATATATATATATATTATATATATATATATATATGTCGTACCTAGTAGCCAGAACGCACTTCTCGCCTACTATGCAAGGCCCGATTTGCCTAATAAGCCAAGTTTTCATGAATTAATTGTTTTTCGACTACCTAACCTACCTAACCTAACGTAACCTAACTTTTTCGGCTACCTAACCTAACCTAACCTATAAAGATAGGTTAGGTTAGGTTAGGTAGGGTTGGTTAGGTTCGGTCATATATCTACGTTAATTTTAACTCCAATAAAAAAAATTGACCTTATACATAATGAAATGGGTTAGCTTTATCATTCATAAGAAAAAAAATAGAGAAAATATATTAATTCAGGAAAACTTGGCTTATTAGGCAAACGGGCCTTGCATAATAGGCTGAGAAGTGCGTTCTGGCTACTAGGTACGACATATATATATATATATATATATATATATATATATATATATATATATATATAATATATATATATATTATATATATATATTAATATATATATATGCAAACAAGCCTGAATGGTCCCCAGGACTTTTGTGTCCTCACGTGTTGCCCCAAAAAATGAGGTGATTTGATAAAATGCTATGCCCAAGATTACCATCCGAGTGCCGGCGGGGAAGTGGTCATATAGCCTCGGGCTATCACTTCCTTATGTCCGGTCGTGATGGTCAAGTGGTTTAAGCGTCCCTGTACATTACCAGTTGTGTTGCTCCTGGGAGTATGGGTTCGAGTCACTTCTGGGGTGTGAGTTCAGTATATTATATATATATACTATATATATATATATATATATATATATATATATATATATAATATATTTATATATATGTATACATATATATACATATATATGTCGTACCTAGTAGCCAGAACGCACTTCTCAGCCTACTATGCAAGGTCCGATTTGCCTAATAAGCCAAGTTTCATGAATTAATATATTTTCTTTATTTTTTTCTTATGAAATGATAAAGCTACCCATTTCATTATGTATGAGGTCAATTTTTTTTATTGGAGTTAAAATTAACGTAGTTATATGACCGAACGTAACCAACCCTACCTAACCTAACCTAACCTATCTTTATAGGTTAGGTTAGGTAGCCGAAAAAGTTAGGTTAAGTTAGGTTAGGAAGGTTAGGTAGTCGAAAAACAACTAATTCATGAAAACTTGGCTTATTAGGCAAAATCTGGCCTTGCATAGTAGGCTGAGAAGTGCATTCTGGCTACTAGGTACGACATATACATATATATACATACATATATTATATATAATATATATATATATATATATATATATATATTATATATATATATATATATATAATATATATATGAATATGAGTTTTCATTCGCATATAGTCCTGGGGACCATTCAGGCTTGTTCGCATATATATATTATATATATATATATATATTATATATATATATATATATATATATATATATATATATAATATATATAATGAAAACCCTGAACCCTTCTAAATGTGAAATAATATGTTCCAACCAGGGCATCGTAGAGAGAGATAGAGGGTCTTCTGCCAAACATCCAAAAAACTAAACCTGAAGACAGCACACTCCTAGGAGCTCCCCTGGGGTTGAAAGCCATCGATGAGGTCCTTGATAAGAAAATCGCCGACCTTAGAGGATGGATGGGAGGATTGAGGATATTGATGCTCATGATGCACTCTACCTCATCACCAGATGTCTGTCCCTCCCCAGGTTAACCTACTTTCTGAGGTGTTCACCATCTTACAGTAGCCAAAAACTAAGTGAGTATGACCGGTTACTGAAATCAATGCTAGAAAAAGCCCTTAACCTCTCTTTTGATGACCTGCAGTGGAAACAAGCCTCTCTTCCCGTAAGACTTGGGGGCCTCGGAGTTCGAACAGCAACGCAAATCGCTGTTCCAGCCTTCCTGTCCTCCTTATCAGCATCCGACGACCTTGTGAAGGAAATTCTACCTGCCCACTTACATCAGCTGGCAGGTGTACATGATCCCAATTTTACACGCTGTGCCACAGAGTGGGCCTCTCGTGCAGGCCCATCACCTCAACCACATCCCAAAAGCCCACAGGCAATCCAGCTGGGATGGCCCCATTGTAGACAAAGTTGCTGCAGAGTGCCTGGGTGCTGCATCAACACAGCACGACATTGCTCGCCTCACAGCAGTAGCAGCCCCTCATGCAGGGGATTTCCTGTTAGCAACCCCAATGTCGGCAACTGGCACGCGTCTACACCACACGCCCTCCGAATTGCTGTGGCCCTCCGCCTTGCTGCCCCAATCCACACCAGATATAGGTGTATTTGCGGCGAGGTGGTGGCTGACAGGTACGGCCACCATGGCCTACTCTGCCAAAGCACGGGGATGGCACTCGAGGCACAGTGAAGTTAACGACATCATCAAGAGGAGCCTCACCACAGCTGGATGCCCAGCCGAGATAGAGCCTCGTTACCTAACGCCCCGTAACTCTGATGCTCTTATTGGTCGCCCGGATGGTATCACAGTGAACCCCTGGAAGAATGGCAGCAGTTGGTATGGGACTACACGTGCGTATTAAACCCTGGCTAACACCTACATTGACCTCAGTGTTGCACAACCAGGTGGCGGCCACCCACAGGGAAGCAGCCAAATCCCCGTAAGTATAGAGAAACTTGATCACCACTACAATTTTGTCCCATTGCTTCTGAGACACTCGGCGCCTGGGGTAAAAGTGCTACCAGTTTTTTGAAGGAACTGGGTCTAGGCTCATTGAAACAACAAGGGACCCTAGAGCTGCCAGCTTTCTTTTCCAGCGCCTCAGCGTGGCGATACAGAGGGGAAATGCGCACTGCATCCAGGGTTCCTGCCCGCCATCTGAGGAGCTGGAGGAACTCGACAACCTATGATAACCATCTTTGTAACCTATATGTAACTCCTTTTTTGTAACACAGTTCAAATAAAGCAAATATATATGTGACATACAAAAGAATGGGGGTGGTAGGAGAAGAAAATATTAGTGTTCAGTGAGAAACCACAAGGTCTCCTCTGAATACGTTTATTTCTTCTTCTCCGAGGCTATGGGTCCCCACATTGGCACCAGAGGTGGTACCCTCACAAACTTTTATATATATATATATATATATATATATATATATATAGATATATATATATATATATATATATATATATATATATATAATAGACACAGGTAAGGAGCAGTGCGAGAGACCCTAAATCCAACACTAGTCTTGATATAGGGCTGACCCTCCGCAAGCATTCTTCCCTGAACATAGTAAACAAAGTTAACTCTTAGTGTATGTACACCGAGAGTCTGGACATTCCCGTCGGTCTATATATATGGTAGACCTCTCAGTGTGGGGCTCATCTGTATTGCTGTTTTGTTGTTTTTAGCTTCAGCTACTCGGAACAAACAGTTGCATGTAGCACGGACTATGGTTAGCCCGTAGTGGGGTTGTGGTATTCAGGAGGGCAACATATACCATGGGTACTGGTCAACATGTGCCGGGGCTTCAGCCAGCAAGAGCTACACAATCATCATTCCTCAAGCCACGATGGAACGCTAAACCTGAAGGAAACTCATTTCTGAATATTCTGACACCTACTTTACGGTCACTTGGATTATCCGGGGCCACAGTTTTCTTCCCGAGGTTCTCCGTCACTTTCTGTTGGATGTTGTCCCTGTGGTTCTGACCGAATAACCACGAACTGCGAACCGCAAGCAGCTTGAGGAAGTAGCCACAACGAGTACAAGCTCTCCTCCTGTATACCTTTCCCGTGGAGGAGCAACTTTGTATCGTCACACCGGACTAAACTTTTTTACATTTTATGCAGTAATCTAGCGGGCTTTGTCCTTCAGTGCAGCAATGATCACGAGACTATTCATTCACGCCGGAATAATTGCATGCATGAAAGGTAAATGAACCATCATTAAATTCGAATCACAAACCTGGCAGCGAAATGAGTATATGCTTTAACCACAACACACAGATATGAGAGAGAATTACCATGATAACAAGATATTAAGGGCCAAATCCCACAAAGAGGCATTAAACGCAGCCACAAATCACCATGGGAAAGCGTGATAAGGAGAGCATCATCTGCCTCATGTTTCGTATCCATGTTCACTCACTTTCTCGGTGAACATGGTCACGAACAGTGATAATATAACCTGTCACGGCTGTCAAAACGCGCAGGTGAACATGACAGGTCGCTGACACTCGTCGAGGCTGTCAGCACTGTCGTCTACACTGTCAGGTGTCAGGCACTGAGTATTGTTACACTGTCAGGTGTCATGCACTGAGTCATGCTACACTGTCAAGTGTCAGATACTGAATATTGCAAAACTGTCAGGTGTCAGACACTGAGTCGTGCTACACTGTTAAGTGTTAGACACTGAGTCCTGTTACACTGTCAGGTGTCAGGCACTGAGTCCTGTTACACTGTCAGGTGTCAGACACTGAGTCCTGTTACACTGTCAGGTGTCAGACACCGAGTCATGCTTCACTGTTAAGTGTCAGACACTGAGTCCTGTTACACTGTCAGGTGTCAGGCACTGAGTCCTGTTACACTGTCAGGTGTCAGACAATGAGTCCTGTTACACTGTCAGGTGTCAGACACCGAGTCATGCTTCACTGTTAAGTGTCATACACTGAGTCCTGTTACACTGTCAGGTGTCAGACACTGAGTCTTGCTACACTGTCAGGTGTCAGGCACTGAGTCTTGCTACACTGTCAGGTGTCAGACACTGAGTCTTGCTACACTGTCAGGTGTCAGACACTGAGTCTTGCTACACTGTCAGGTGTCAGACACTGAGTCTTGCTACACTGTCAGGTGTCAGACACTGAGTCATGCTACACTGTCAGGTGTCAGACACTGAGTCTTGCTACACTGTCAGGTGTCAGACACTGAGTCTTGCTACACTGTCAGGTGTCAGACACTGAGTCTTGCTACACTGTCAGGTGTCAGACACTGAGTCTTGCTACACTGTCAGGTGTCAGACACTGAGTCATGCTACACTGTCAGGTGTCAGACACTGAGTCTTGCTACACTGTCAGGTGTCAGACACTGAGTCTTGCTACACTGTCAGGTGTCAGACACTGAGTCTTGCTACTCTGAGTCAAAATTCGAAGAATTAAACAAATTTGTATTTTTTGCCTGACTGTGTCAGTAGGGGAAGCTCTCCATGGGTGAGGCAGGGTCAGTAGGGGAAGCTCTCCATGGGTGAGGCAGGGTCAGTAGGGGAAGCTCTCCATGGGTGAGGCAGGGTCAGTAGGGGAAGCTCTCCATGGGTGAGGCAGGGTCAGTAGAGGAAGCTCTCCATGGGTGAGGCAGGGTCAGTAGGGGAAGCTCTCCATGGGTGAGGCAGGGTCAGTAGAGGTAACACTCCATGGGTGAGGCAGGGTCAGTAGGGGAAGCTCTCCATGGGTGAGGCAGGGTCAGTAGGGGAAGCTCTCCATGGGTGAGGCAGGGTCAGTAGGGGAAGCTCTCCATGGGTGAGGCAGGGTCAGTAGGGGAAGCTCTCCATGGGTGAGGCAGGGTCAGTAGGGGAAGCTCTCCATGGGTGAGGCAGGGTCAGTAGGGGAAGCTCTCCATGGGTGAGGCAGGGTCAGTAGGGGAAGCTCTCCATGGGTGAGGCAGGGTCAGTAGGGGAAGCTCTCCATGGGTGAGGCAGGGTCAGTAGGGGAAGCTCTCCATGGGTGAGGCAGGGTCAGTAGGGGAAGCTCTCCATGGGTGAGGCAGGGTCAGTAGGGGAAGCTCTCCATGGGTGAGGCAGGGTCAGTAGGGGGAAGCTCTCCATGGGTGAGGCAGGGTCAGTGGAGGTAGCACTCCTCATGACGTTTCCTCGTCCACATGGTTGGGACACTGTGCTGCCTCGTCCACATGGTTGGGACACTGTACTGCCTCGTCCACATGGTTGGGACACTGTGCTGCCTCGTCCACATGGTTGGGACACTGTGCTGCCTCGTCCACATGGTTGGGACACTGTGCTGCCTCGTCCACATGGTTGGGACACTGTGCTGCCTCGTCCACATGGTTGGGACACTGTGCTGCCTCGTCCACATGGTTGGGACACTGTGCTGCCTCGTCCACATGGTTGGGACACTGTGCTGCCTCGTCCACATGGTTGGGACACTGTGCTGCCTCGGCCACATGGTTGGGACACGGTGCTGCCTCGTCCACATGGTTGGGACACTGTACTGCCTCGTCCACATGGTTGGGACACGGTGCTGCCTCGTCCACATGGTTGGGACACGGTGCTGCCTCGGCCACATGGTTGGGACACTGTACTGCCTCGTCCACATGGTTGGGACACTGTGCTGCCTCGGCCACATGGTTGGGACACGGTGCTGCCTCGTCCACATGGTTGGGACACTGTACTGCCTCGTCCACATGGTTGGGACACTGTACTGCCTCGTCCACATGGTTAGGACACTGTACTGCCTCGGCCAAATGGTTGAGACACTGTACTGCCTCGGCCACATGGTTGGGACACTGTACTGCCTCGTCCACATGGTTGGGACACTGTACTGCCTCGTCCACATGGTTGGGACACTGTACTGCCTCGTCCACATGGTTGGGACACTGCACTACCTCGTCCACATGGTTGGGACACTGCACTACCTCGTCCACATGGTTGGGACACTGTTCTGCTTCGTCCACATGGTTGGGACACTGTACTGCCTCGTCCACATGGTTGGGACACTGCACTACCTCGGCCACATGGTTGGGACACGGTGCTGCCTCGTCCACATGGTTGGGACACTGTACTGCCTCGGCCACATGGCTGGGACACGGTGCTGCCTCTTCCACATGGTTGGGACACAGTACTGCCTCGTCCATATGGTTGGGACACTGTGCTGCCTCGGTCACATGGTTGGGACACTGTGCTGCCTCGTCCACATGGCTGGGACACGGTGCTGCCTCGTCCACATGGTTGGGACATGGTGCTGAATCGTCCACATGGTTGGGACACGGTGCTCCTTCGTCCATATGGTTGGGACACTGTACTGCCTCGGCCACATGGTTGGGACACTGTACTGCCTCGTCCACATGGTTGGGACACTGTGCTGCCTCGGCCACATGGTTGGGACACGGTGCTGCCTCGTCCACATGGTTGGGACACTGTACTGCCTCGTCCACATGGTTGGGACACGGTGCTGCCTCGTCCACATGGTTGGGACACGGTGATGCCTTGTCCACATGGTTGGGACACGGTGCTGCCTCGTCCACATGGTTGGGACACTGTACTGCCTCGTCCACATGGTTGGGACACTGTACTGCCTCGTCCACATGGTTGGGACACTGTGCTGCCTCGTCCACATGGTTGGGACACTGTACTGCCTCGTCCACATGGTTGGGACACTGCTGCCTCGTCCACATGGTTGGGACACGGTGCTGCCTCGTCCACATGGTTGGGCCACGGTGCTGCCTCGTCCACATGGTTGGGACACTGTGCTGCCTCGTCCACATGGTTGTGACACTGCTGCCTCGTCCACATGGTTGGGACACTGCACTGCCTCGTCCACATGGTTGGGACACTGTGCTGCCTCGTCCACATGGTTGGGACACGGTGCTGCCTCGTCCACATGGTTGGGACACGGTGCTGCCTCGTCCACATGGTTGGGACACTGTACTGCCTCGTCCACATGGTTGGGACACTGTTGACTCGTCACATGGTTGGGACACTGTACTGCCTCGTCCACATGGTTGGGACACTGTTGACTCGTCAACATGGTTGGGACACTGCACTGCCTCGTCCACATGGTTGGGACACTGTGCTGCCTCGTTCACATGGTTGGGACACTGCTGTCTCGTCCACATGGTTGGGACACTGCTGACTCGTCAACATGGTTGGGACACTGTACTGCCTCGTCCACATGGTTGGGACACTATGCTGCCTCGTCCACATGGTTGGGACACTGTACTGCCTCGTTCACATGGTTGGGACACTGTACTGCCTCGTCCACATGGTTGGGACACTATACTGCCTCGTCCACATGGTTGGGACACTATGCTGCCTCGTCCACATGGTTGGGACACTGTACTGCCTCGTCCACATGGTTGGGACACTGTACTGCCTCGTCCACATGGTTGGGACACTGTACTGCCTCGTCCACATGGTTGGGACACTGTACTGCCTCGTCCACATGGTTGGGACACTGTATTGCCTCGTCCACATGGTTTGGACACTGTACTGCCTCGTCCACATGGTTGGGACACTGTGCTGCCTCGTCCACATGGTTGGGACACTGTACTGCCTCGTCCACATGGTTGGGACACTGTACTGCCTCGTCCACATGGTTGGGACACTGTACTGCCTCGTCCACATGGTTGGGACACTGTACTGCCTCGTCCACATGGTTGGGACACTGTGCTGCCTCGTCCACATGGTTGGGACACTGTGCTGCCTCGTCCACATGGTTGGGACACTGTGCTGCCTCGTCCACATGGTTGGGACACGGTACTGTCTCGTCCACATGGTTGGGACACGGCGGTGCCTCGTCCACATGGTTGGGACACTGTGCTGCCTCGTCCACATTGTTGTAGTCAACCTTCAGGAAGTGTTACTCTCTAGTGTAACTATAGAGTCATTAACTCACTGGTGAGCCTCTACTGAATCTCACACCCACGTCACGTGGGGAAGAGGGTGAATGGGGAGGAACCTTTCTTGCCTATTACCGGTAAATTTGCCATCAGATTTATTCCAGAGTTTAAACCACAAAGATATTATCCAGTAAAGTTATTATGACCAAGGGCGCCCTAATTATGCCATGAAACAAGTCAAAATAATTTTTAGCTGTCATATGTCAACCCAGCTCTTGTCTGAATATTATCCACCATCACTAATGGAAAAAACACATTACTATTGTTTCAATGTGTCCACACACTAGTCAAGGGCAATTACACAAATTAAAAGTCGGTGTTAATTTGATCAACACATCAATGAAATTGTGTCGCGAGTTGTTTGGTCTTTGGCCTTCCTCATTATGGGATCGTGAGGTATTATGAGAGCACAAGCGGGAATTGTATCAGTGTGTATTTTGGTGCAATATGTTGCTTGCAACCTGGTCTTGTCAGTGTGTTTGTTGACGCAATATGTTGCTTGCAACCTGGTCTTTGTCAGTTTGTTGTTGACGCAATATGTTGCTTGCAACCTGGTCTTTGTCAGTGTGTTTGTTGACGCAATATGTTGCTTGCAACCTGGTCTTTGTCAGTTTGTTTGTTGACGCAATATGTTGCTTGCAACCTGGTCTTTGTCAGTGTGTTTGTTGACCCAATATGTTGCTTGCAACCTGGTCTTTGTCAGTGTGTTTGTTGATGCAATATGTTGCTTGCAACTGGTTTTTGTCAGTGTGTTTGTTGACGCAATATGTTGCTTGCAACCTGGTCTTTGTCAGTGTGTTTGTTGACGCAATATGTTGCTTGCAACCTGGTCTTTGTCAGTGTGTTTGTTGACGCAATATGTTGCTTGCAACCTGGTTTTTGTCAGTGTGTTTGTTGACGCATATGTTGCTTGCAACCTGGTCATTGTCAGTGTGATTGTTGACGCAATATGTTGCTTACAACCAACTCTTATAGCGACGCTTATTTCGCGTCGCTAAAAGTGATGACAGTGTTATGTCATGCTTCTCAATAATGCCCGAGGATAAGACTTTCCCTCATATATCATTGAACTTTCTGGCCTTCAAGTGAATAAATCAACAAATATCCAGGGTAGAGTAAGCGTCTAAGAATGGGGACCATTCAGGCTTGTTCGCATTTGTGTTCCTCATGTGTGCCCCAAAGAATGAGGTGATTTGAAAAAATACCATGCCAAGATTACCATCAGACTGCCGGCGAGATGATGGGGAATAAGCCTCGGCTACCATCATCTTTTGTCCAGTCGTGATGGTCGAGTGGTTAAAGTGTCCTGTACACCAGTTGCAAAGTGCTCCTGGCAGTATGGGTTCGAGTCACTTCTGGGATGTGAATTTTCAGTTGCATATATGCATGGGGACCATTCAGGCTTGTTCGCATATATATATATATATATATATATATATATATATATATATATATATATATATAATATATATATATATATATATATATATATATTAGTATATTTTGGTAGCAGTCTTTCCTGTAGACATATGTTATTAAATATGACCGAAAAAGTAAGATTAATAATTCTAACACGAATATTCTCGATTTTCCTTATGTTTCTTTTTACTGGTGACGGTAAATGAAAAATCAATTCTCCAAAATTCATTTTTATTTCTAGTCTGACGCGACACTTGAGCGCGTTTCGTAAAACTTATTACATTTTCAAAGACTTTAGTTTATCCACATACAACTTATGACTGAACTTATGACTGAAACAACATTGGCTCTTATACCTGCATTGGGTGAGGTGATGTTACACAATACGGGGTACAGAATAGTGGGGTACAGAACAATGGGTATAGATAGAAGTTGGGTAAAGATAGAACTGCAGAAGGCCTATTGGCCCATATTTCTTGATGTTTCTATATTGGAGCGGAGTCTTGAAGTGGGTAGAATATAGTTGTGCGTTAATGGCTGTTGATTGCTGGTGTTGACTTCTTGATGTGTAGTGCCTCGCAGATGTCAAGCCGCCTGCTGTCGCGGCTTGACATCAGCTCGACACAACACAGAAATCATTGATAGATACAGCGACACAACACAGAAATCATTGATAGATACAGCGACACAACACAGAAATCATTGATAGATACAGCGATACAACACAGAAATCATTGATAGATACAGCGACAACAACACAGAAATCATTGATAGATACAGCGACAACAACACAGAAATCATTGATAGATACAGCGACAACAACACAGAAATCATTGATAGATACAGCGACAACAACACAGAAATCATTGATAGATACAGCGACACAACACAGAAATCATTGATAGATACAGCGACAACAACACAGAAAACATTGATAGATACAGCGACAACAACACAGAAATCATTGATGGATACAGCGATAACAACACAGAAATCATTGATAGATACAGCGACAACAACACAGAAATCATTGATAGATACAGCGACTACAACACAGAAATCATTGATAGATACAGCGACAACAACACAGAAATCATTGATAGATACAGCGACAACAACACAGAAATCATTGATAGATACAGCGACTACAACACAGAAATCATTGATAGATACAGCGACAGCAGGCGGCTTGACATCTGTGAGGCACTACACATCAAGAAGTCAACACCAGCAATCAACAGCCAATTAACGCACAACTATATTCTACCCACTTCAAGACTCCGCTCCAATATAGAAACATCAAGAAATATGGGCCAATAGGCCTTCTGCAGTTCTATCTTTACCCAACTTCTATCTATACCCATTGTTCTGTACCCCACTATTCTGTACCCCATATTGTATATCATCACCTCACCCAAATGCAGGTATAAGAGCCAATGTTGTTTCAGTCATAAGTTCAGTCATAAGTCAACAACTTACTGACCCTACCAGCAAGTATCTTCACCTGAACATTGTCAACTAAGTTAACTCTTAGTGTATCTAC
>WNGS01006673.1:6831-32238 GCA_020271785.1 Procambarus virginalis
GAGTGCTAACTGTTGGCCAGATCACGTGGGAGGAGGGGAGGGGGGTGCTAACATGTTGGCCAGGGGCACGTGTGAGGAGGGTGCTACATGTTGGCAAGGGCACGTGGGAGGAGGGGAGGGGGTGCTACATGGTGGCCAGGGGCACGTGGGAGGAGGGGAGGGGGTGCTACATGTTGGCCAGGGCCGTGGGAGGGAGGGATGGGGTGCAGACATGTTTGGCCAGGGCACGTTGGCCAGGAGGGTGCTACATGTTGGCCAGGGCACGTGGGAGGAGGGCGGGTGGTGCTACATGTTGGCCAGGGTACGTGGGAGGAGGGGAGGGGTGCTACATGTTGGCCAGGGCACGTGGGAGGAGGGAGGAGGGTGCTACATGTTGGCCAGGGCACGTAGGAGGAGGGAGGGGGTGCTACATGTTGGCCAGGGCACGTGGGAGGAGGGGAGGGGGTGCTACATGTTGGCCAGGGCACGTAGGAGGAGGGAGGGGGTGCTACATGTTGGCCAGGGCACGTAGGAGGAGGGGAGGGGTGCTACATGTTGGCCAGGGCACGTGGGAGGAGGGGAGGGGGGTGCTACATGTTGGCCAGGGCACGTGGGAGGAGGGAGGGTGCTACATGTTGGCCAGGGCACGTAGGAGGGGAGGGGTGCTACATGTTGGCCAGGGCACGTGGGAGGAGGGGAGGGGGGTGCTACATGTTGGCCAGGGCACGTGGAAGGAGGGGAGGGGGTGCTACATGTTGGCCAGGGTACGTGGGAGGAGGGGAGGGGGTGCTACATGTTGGCCAGGGCACGTGGGAGGAGGGGAGGGGGTGCTACATGTTGGCCAGGGCACGTGGGAGGAGGGAGGGGTGCTACATGTTGGCCAGGGTACGTGGGAGGAGGGGAGGGGGTGCTACATGTTGGCCAGGGCATATGGGAGGAGGGAGGGGGTGCTACATGTTGGCCAGGGCACGTGGGAGGAGGGGAGGGGGTGCTACATGTTGGCCAGGGCACGTGGGAGGAGGGAGGGGGTGCTACATGTTGGCCAGGGTACGTGGGAGGAGGGGAGGGGGTGCTACATGTTGGCCAGGGCACGTGGGAGGAGGGGAGGGGGTGCTACATGTTGGCCAGGGCACGTGGGAGGAGGGAGGGGTGCTACATGTTGGCCAGGGCACGTGGGAGGAGGGAGGAGGGTGCTACATGTTGGCCAGGGCACGTGGGAAGAGGGACGGGGGTGCTGCTACATGTTGCCCAGGGCACGTGGGAGGTGGGCTACCCAATGTCCGAGTCGAATTGGACTAACAACGATAAAATTCCTGCCGTGAGTAAATTCTTGACAGAACAAAAAACAAGCTTCAACAAGTTTCTCTCGTATGTCAACTTCTGTCTCTCGTATCTGTCGCTGAGGGTCCGGTTTCAGTTAGAGGCCCCCTCCCCATCCGGCCCGTTGGCGTCGTGAGAGGGCTTAGTAGACAGCTGCCGGAGTGTGATGCTCCGTGGCACAGTCCTCTGTCCTTTTATGGCCTTGCACTCCTGCTGCTGTCTTCTCTAATTATGCCGGATCGCTTTTCCTTTTCATTGTTTCGTTTTTCTCCCCCCTCTTCTCCTATCTGCTTGTCGTTTCCTGCCGACCTTTTGCTTGTTTTGGATTATTCCTTTGGACTTCTTCTATTTTGACGTCCGGGTGCTTGAGGAGGCATACTCTTGCACCCGTAGAACTGTTGTACCCAACGTCTCGAGCGAGGGGAACCTTTTATTGTCAATCCCCCTTTCGTCGCTGAACCCGATCTCGACGGACTGACGGTTCTTAAGGTGGCGTTTGTGGGGCATATACTCACGACGCACCCCTAGGGGGCCCCAGCATGATCGGCGATAGCTTCCTGTTGGGTGTCCTGCCTCTAATTGTGGCTCCATGGTGGGTATGGGGGCACATTCGTGAATGAATTTCTCGCTTTTCGTACACATGCCATTTAATGTTTCTGTTGTACCCTCTCAAGCTCGTGGGGTGGGCGACCAAGCCCCCGAGTCGGCCTGTATTGGAAGACCAGGCTCTGTAGCTCCCGCTGCATTGGGCCCCGACCTTGCTCCTCCTTTGACCATCCTGACTTCTTCCCCCAGCTCCCCTCCCTCCTCTGTGGTTGGGTCGAGCCTCCAGCCCCCAGTGGTGACCACTTCGTCCCCTGGTGCGGCCAAGTCTCTCGTTGTGACTACTGCGCCTTTTGTCCCTTCTCTCTCAGGGGGTTTCAACGCCAGGGCCGCACTCGCTCGTTTCCTTCCTGTACTGATGTGTATCAGGCCTTGTTTGGTTCTGCTTCATGGGCCAAATACTTTGATCTCCTCCCTCTTGATTCCGCGCCTCCTGACGATTTCTCCCTCCATCGGCATCTCGTTGATTCCGTGGATGCGTCTGTCACCTTCAACCCCACTTGTCTCGGTACACGTGTCATTGCTGCTCCTTCTCAGGATGCAGCTTCCCACTTGGCTGCCTTATCCTGCCTTGGTGAGATCCCTGTTCGGGTCTCTAAGAACACTCGGTTGAATGCCAGTGTTGGCACTATTCTCCTCCCACCCCATGTTGCAACCGGTGTTCGGAATCTGCAGGACTGCCACGATGACATTCGGCATATCCTTGATGCCCATGGCCATTCTGTCCTCCAGGTTGACTCGTTTACTCGTCCCCCTCGTGGTCGTCGTTGTCAACCCCTTCGGGTTGTGAAGGTCACCTTTGATGGTAGGACCCTTCCATCCTCTGTCATTCTCGTTGGTGCCAGGTGCTCTGTCCAGGAGTATATTCCTTCTCCTCGACTTTGTAACAAGTGCTGGAGGTTTGGGCATGGTGCCCTCCGCTGCTCTGGGACTGTTTCTCTCTGTCCTTTGTGTGGGGGCGAAGGTCACTCTAAGTCGGAATGCACTTCTCCCCAAGCTCGCTGCCTCAACTGTGGTGAGGCCCATCCTACCTTCTCCCGTGCCTGTATCCATTACAAGCTTGAGGCGGCCGTCCTGAACTTGAAGCACCGGGAAAGTTTATCTTTTCCTGAGGCGAGACGCCATGTTCGCCGGCTCCCGCCTTATGCTAACGTCTCTTATGCTCGCGTGTTGCGCTCTTCCTCTCCTCGTCCTTCCCACCTTCCTCAGACCCACAACCGTTTCCGGGCCTTGGACCCTGATATGCCCACTGCTCCCTTCTCTGTCCCATTGAGTTCTGTCCCAAAGGGTCCCCCTCCTGGTCCTCTGTCTGGGGTGCCCCTTCTTTCTACCCGGTCTGTCGTGTCTCCTGTGTCTTCTTCCTCGTCTCCCTCCGATCCTCCTTCCCATCCTCCTCCTCCATCTATTGCCTCTCCCCGCCGCCTGTCGGTGCAGGCGGATGTCCATCGCTCTCCGAACGTCCGTCGTGTGTGCTCTCGTTCACCTTCTCCTGTTGACACTGGAATCCGTTGCCCGGTATGTAGTTGCTGGGACACCGGTCTCTTTAAGTCAGAAGCGTAAGCCTGGCTCCTCTCCTTCCTCCTCCCTGGAGGGTAAGAAGGCTTCGCTTTCTTCCTCGACCCCTACTACTGGCTCTATTGCTCCTTCCCCTCCCATTTCAGTGGTTGCGCCCCCTGTTCCTGCTATGGAGGTTTCTTTGGCCCCTGCTTCCCTTTCGGTTGCTGTCCTTGCTGAGGTGCGCTCCCCTCTTTCTACTCCCCCTCTTCCTGCTGCNTTTAATTCTTTCATAATTTTTGCATCATCAGCAAACATTGAGAGGAGTGAATCTGTACCCTCTAGAAGGTCGTTTACAGTACTAGAAACAGGATGGGTCAAAGTACAGATCCCTGTGGAACCCCGCTGGTGACATCTCGCCACTCTGATGTCTCTCCCCTTCACAGTTACTCGTTGTTTACTGTTGATTAGATACTCCATTATCCACTGGAGCAACCTTACCTTTTACTCCTGCCTGTTGCTCCAACTTTTGTAACAGCCTTTTCGAGGTACTGTGACAAAGGTTTTCTGATAGTCCAAGAAAAATTAGTCTTTCCACCCTTCTCTTTCTTGCCTAATTTGTGTTGCTTGGTCATAGATTCTTTTAAACCTGTGAGGCTCGATTTACCATCTTCGGACCCTTGCTGGTGGTGTGTTACAAAGCTATTTCCCTCCAGATGTTCTACGAGCCCTTTCCCTCACGATCTTATCCATCACTTTGCATGATATACAAGTTAGGGAAACGGCCTATAGTTCAGCACCTCTTGCCTGTCACCTTTTTGTATATTGAGACCATATTAACTGTCTTCCAGCTTTCCGTAGATCTCCTGTTTCTAGTGTCATGTTCACAGAAAATGGTACCATCCGTTTTCTATGTGCGGCGGCTGGACGCCACTAGACTAGACTAGAGAAGGTAAACAAAGCACAGGACGCCTGCCAAGCTTGGGAGCCATAGTCATGTAATCGCTTATTATTATAAAGTCAGTAACCAGGAATGACTTTACATCAACCTTACTACCAAGACTATCTCAGCTATACACCAGACACCACACTGGCGACGACGATGAACTGGGATCGCAGGTATTTTGTTCAACAAAACACAATGAAGGAGCATGCTGTCTCGCCGAGAGAAGGAAGGAGCTGTCTGTGAGCACCATACCCGATGCTGTATGCAACCCCATGCTGTGTGCTGACTGTTGCTGTGTGCTGATCGTTGCTGTGTGCTGGCCGTTGCTGTGTGCTGGCCAATGCTGTGTGCTACCCAAGCTGTGCTGAGTGTTGCTGTGAGAGGAATCTGCCGACGCTGTGTACGAAACGACGCTTTGATGCAGTGTACAAAACCCGATGTTTTGGTTACGAAACGACGCTTCGTGCTACAAATTCTTCACGCTGTGAACCTACTGCTGCCTACTGCCTACTGCTGCCTACTGCTGCCAACTGCTGCCAACTGCTGCCTACTGCTGCCAACTGCTGCCAATTGCTGTACCAACTGCTAACAACTGCTGTGTTGCTGTGAGTGGAGTAACAACACATGTACACAAGGGCTAGGTAAGAAGTCAGTTGCTGCTGTGTTGTGCACTGTTGTGAACTTTTGCATTAAAATGCTTGTGTGCTTTGCAAAATTAAAGTAATTACAGTGAATTCTTGAATAACATATACAGTGCAGTAAGTGTTATATATTCTGAGGAACATTTTAAGTGATAAGTTTAAATTTATTCAGTAAAAATGGCAAATATACCTCAGTTTCCTGCATTTGATCCTGACTGTGACCAGACAAACCTGTCACAGAGGTGGGTCAAATGGCTTAAAAGGTTTGAAAATTTGTTGATAGTTTCTGATATCAAAAGTGCTGAAAGAAAGCGTGCCTTTCTGCTTCACTATGCAGGTGATAGAGTTTGTGACATCTTTGATACACTGAAAGATACTGGTGGTGCCAAAGATTATGACACTGCCAAGGCCAAATTAACTGAGCATTTCAAACCAAGGCAAAATACTGCTATGGAAATTATGCATTTCAGGAGAGCAAAACAACTCTCTAATGAAACTGTTGATCAATACCATACACGTCTGCAGGGTTTAGCAGCCCATTGTGAGTTTGCTGATGTTGACAAAGAAATCAAACAGCAAATAATTGAAACATGCACATCTACACGTCTTCGTCGAAGAGCTCTAGAACTTGTTGATGATGAAAGTTCTCTTAACAAGATACTGGATATGGCTCGTCGAATGGAAGATGCTGCACGTGATGCTCGTGTCATGGAGTGCAGTGCCAACAACGGTTCTGCCACTGTTACTAACAGTCATGAAGTATGTAAGGTTCAGGGAGTACACCATGATCATAGAAGATATCATGCCAAACCTAACATTAAATTGAGCCGAGAACCACATCACAACTGGAGTCATGGAACAAGACTCAAGCAGTCACAACGACTCACATCAGAGGTTGTCAATAATAAATGTTACAATTGTGGAGGAGACTACCCACACCAAGATAATGTTTGTCCTGCACAAGGTAAGAAGTGCTATGAGTGTAGAAAACTAAATCATTTTGGTGCTATGTGTCGTTCCGCACTAAAGAAACCACAATCAATAAATAAAAGCAATGTACGAGGATCAAGTCATAGGAGTCGAGGTGGCAAACACAATATTGCACCTCAAATCAAGAATGTTAATAATATACAAGACAACATTTCATTACAACCAGTCTCAGATGACAGTGAATGTGATTATATTTATGGAGTACAATCAATCACAAAATGGAATGATCTTCCAAACAACCCAGAGACTATAGTATACATTGCTGGCATTTGTCTCAAAATTCTTATTGACACTGGATCAAACATTGACACCATTGCTGAGTGCCACTATGAAAAATTTAAAAAACAATTCCCAAAGCTTGAAAACTATAATGGCAAAGCCACTGCCTATGCTTCAAAGGTAGCCTTACCAGTGATTGGAACTTTCACTGCAGAGATTAAGTCAAAGAATGCAATGCTCATTACTACATTCCATGTTGTTAGGAATGCAAAGGAGTCTTTACTCAGTTACAAGACTTCAACCAAATTGGGGCTACTTCAGCTTTCTAATGCTGTAGCAGTGGAATCTGCAAACAATGTTGATGCTATTGTTGCTGAATTTTCTGATCGGTTTAAATCCATAGGTTGTTATACTGATAGCAAGGTACATCTGCATATCAACCCAGATGTAATTCCAGTTGCCCAACCACATCGCCGACAACCATTCCATACTCGCAAGAAAGTCGATGCCGAACTGGATAGGCTGATAGAACTAGATATCATTGAACCGGTAACAGGCCCAACACCATGGGTAAGCCCAATTGTCACTCCACCAAAGCCGAAGAATCCAGATGAGATACGCATTTGTGTAGACATGCGTGTTCCCAACAAGGCAATAATGCGTGAACGCCATCCTACACCCACTGTAGATGATATGATATACCGCTTGAATGGTGCAACTGTATTCAGCAAGTTAGATTTAAACAAGGGCTATCATCAGCTTGAACTTGATGATGAGAGTCGATTCATCACAACGTTTACGACACATCGAGGTCTGTATAGGTACAAGCGCCTGAGTTTTGGTATTAACAGTGCTGCTGAAGTATTCCAGCACATCATCAGCCAGGTATTGCAAGATATACCTAATGCTGACAACATGTCTGATGACATCATTGTTTATGGCCGTACCCAAGCTGAACACGACAAAGCTCTTCGTGCAACATTGCAACGCTTACGAGAAAAGAATTTGACGCTAAGCCGAGCAAAGTGTGAGTTCAATCAACATAAAATTGAATTCTTTGGACATGTACTTAGTGACAAAGGTCTGTCTCCAGATCCTAAGAAAGTTGCAGATATCAAGAATGCTGCACCTCCTTCAACATCCACTGAAGTACATAGTTTTCTGGGAATGGCAAACTACTGTTCTCGCTTCATTCCAGATTTTGCTACCATTACGAAGCCTCTACGTGAGCTCCTGAAGAAAAATGCATCATGGTACTGGAGCGATGTCGAGCAAAATGCATTTGATGCTGTGAAAGATGCACTAGTAGAAAATGCGACTGCTGCATACTTTGATCCATCAATGGACACTGAGTTAACGGTGGATGCTAGTCCTGTTGGTTTAGGTGCTGTGTTAGCCCAACACAAACCTGGTCAACCAGATTCAAGAGTAGTAATTGCCTACGCCAGCCGTTCTCTCACAGATGTTGAGCAACGATACAGTCAGACAGAGAAGGAAGCTCTTGCTCTTGTATGGGGCTGTGAACACTTCAATGTGTATCTGCTTGGTGCACCCTTTACCACGATAGTCACTGACCACAAACCGTTGGAGACCATCTTCAATAATCCAAAGTCCAAACCACCAGCTCGCATTGAGAGATGGGCTCTTCGTCTGCAACCATACAACTTTACGGTGAAATACAAGCCAGGTGCAGGCAATCCCGCTGATTACATCAGTCGACATCCTGCCAACAGTTTCACCATCACCAAGCATCAGCAAGTTGCCGAGGAATATGTACACTCTGTAACCTGTGATGCAGTCCCTAAGGCTCTCACTCTTGATGAAATACGTACTGCAACCCTAGAGGACCCAACTCTGCAAGCAACAGTGGATGCATTGACTAAGAAAAAGTTTCCACGCATCCCACCCTCAGGAGTTGACCAAGATGCATTCAAAGCACTTGAACGCATCCAGACAGAATTAAGTGTTACGCAACAACGCGACACCGTGCTGCGAGGTACTCGTATCGTCATTCCAGCTGTTCTCCAGCAACGTGCTCTGAAGCTTGCACATCAAGGACACCAAGGTCTTGTAAGGACCAAACAGCTGCTACGAGAAAAGGTGTGGTTTCCTGGCATTGATCGTCAAGCTAAGGACATGCATGATGCCTGTGTCCCTTGCCAAGCTGCAGTGGATACTTCAAGACCAACACCTCTACAACCTTCACCACTACCTGCTGCACCATGGATGGAAGTATCGATGGATTTCTGTGGACCGCTACCAACTGGAGAGTACTTGATGGTAGTCATTGATGATCACTCACGTTATCCAGAAGTAGAAATCATCACTTCCACATCTGCAAAGGCTGTCATCCCGAAACTCGACAAGATCTTTTCAAACTTTGGCATTCCTGAAGTTGTCAAGACGGACAATGGACCGCCATTTAATGGACAAGACTTTGTCAACTTTGCTGAGCATATTGGATTCAAACACCGCCGTGTGATGCCACTACATCCACAAGCAAATGGAGAAGTCGAGAGATTCATGCAACCTCTCATGAAAGCTGTACGCTGTGCTCATGCCGAAGGACGATCCTGGAAACAAGCTATGTATGCTTTTCTCAGGAACTACCGTGCAACACCGCATGGAACACTGGGCAAGTCGCCTGGCGAACTTTTATTTGGACGTCCTATGAGAATCGCACTACCTGTCATGCCAGCCAAAGTAACGGATAAACGTCTCGCTCAGAAGGATGCACTAGCCAAGGGCAAAATGAAAATTGCTCATGATCAACGTGCAAAGGAACAATTCATAAAGGTTGGAGATACTGTTCTCGTTAAAAAGAAAAAAGAGGGAAAGCTAGATATGCCGTATGATACAAAACCATATAAAGTGATTAGTGTAAAAGGAACTATGGTAACAGCGAGTAATAGAGATCATAGTATAACACGTAATATGGCTTATTTCAAAGTGATTCCAACTAGTGTAGAAAATGATGAAGTGCAAAGTCGTGCAAAAGAAAAAGAAAAAATGAGTTATAACTCGATAAACAATTCATCGAGGGATGTTTTTGTATTTAAGGACTCTCGTCCAAAACGACATGTTAAACGCCCTACACGATATGATGATTAATTGTGTTCCTATGTAATGCAAAGTATTTACTTGTTATGCTGAACTAAATTTAATATTGTTTGAATAATGCAGATCTCTCATTCAATATTTTGTAACTTTGTATTACAGTTTCTTTCATGTTTGTTTAACATTGCATATGTATTTTTAACATTGAAATCCTTTGTGGTAAAGATTGTTTAAATTCTTTGTGTGTTTAATTAATGTTAAATGTATGCAATATCTCTTGATATGTTAATAACTTACTTTGTGTCAATAACTTTGCTTTGTGCTACAAGCATGGTAGACATCCTGTATTCATTCTTTTTAAAGAAAAGGAGGGATGTCATGTTCACAGAAAATGGTACCATCCGTTTTCTATGTGCGGCGGCTGGACGCCACGGGAGAAGGTAAACAGCGCACAGGACGCCTGCCAAGCTTGGGAGCTACTCTATCATGTAATCGTTTAAGTATTAAAGTCAGTAACCAGGAATGACTTTACATCAACCTTACTACCAAGACTATCTCAGCTATACACAGACACCACAGGCGCGCGAATGTAGAAATCCTAAGCAGCGGGGTTACGTTGCTTTTGTACGGGTAGAGGACCAGTTAGCCGAAGGAGTGCGGGATGGACCCGTACGTAGAAAGAAGGAGGCTAACCCGTTCGTGCGTGAGGGAACTGTAAGGGTGGGGGACGCAGACCCCATCCCGGTAATGATGCTGAGAGATACTGGGGCGGAATTTACCCTGGTGAGCAGAACTCTTTTCCCTGAGTGTCACGAGAATACCTGTGTAGGTGAGGCAAGTGTGACCACTGTGGGAGGCCCAGTGCAGATGCCCCTACACCGGGTAACCCTGAGTTCGGATTATGGATGCCAAACCCTAGTAGTGGGGGTCTGTGCGACGATGCCCGCGAGGGAGGCACAGGTCATTTTGGGAAATGACGCATGTGGAGGGCGAGTCCTCCCGAACCTCGTGAAGGACGAGGAGTGCTTGGAGCACTTCGAGAAGAAAGGCGGAGTGATCGACGCCTGCGGGGACGAGAAAGGAATCGCCATGGAGGCGTTCCCTGTCTGTGTTGTAACTCCGAGGCAGTGCGACGGACGAGGGCGTGGATCTGATAAGGCCGACGAGGAGACGTCCGCCGGCCTGGGAAATGATCACCTCGTCATGGAACCCGGAGAGCGAGTGGAGGGCGAAGGCAGCCCAGAAGGTGAGGTACAGGTGACCCTCACCGGTTCTCCAGGGGTGGACCGCACTAGGCTCGAGGAGCTGCAACAGGCAGAATTCCCCAATTTGATCCGTGAGGCAAATGAAGGACGTGATGGTCCTGAGAAGCCTACTCACTTTAACAGGCAAGAAGGCATATTAGTAAGACAGTGTAAACCTGTAAGGATGGAGGTCGGAAAAGCCTCTCCAGGTACGAGAGGCCAAGTAGCGTTGCCAGACAAGTGCAGAGCGGCAGTGTTGAGTCCGTTGCACGCTGTTGACTCTGCGGGTTGCCTAGGGGTGACCACGATGCGACGTTCAACGTCGAGAGAAGTGGCTGGGCAACTACAACATCTTTTCTCTTGGGTGAGGAGGCCCGGGGAAAATCAGGCTGACAGTGGAAATATATTCCGGTCTGAATGTGTCAGACGAACAGCGACGAGTTGGGGAGTGATGCAGATTCGGTCGTCGCCCTACTGATCACAGTCGAAGGGGGCGATCAGAAGATTCCACTCCACCTCGGAGACAACTCTGAAAATGTTCTGCGTAGAGCAGGAAGACGAGTGGGAAGAGACAGCGGACCCTGTTTTGTTGGCCATTTGCAAAGCAGTAGCAGAACCGTTAAACTTCTCACAGTTCCAGCTGGTGAACGGACGTGAGGTGTGGAGCCCTCGGTCCGTAATGGATAAGCAGTGGACGCCAAGGATGACCTTGAAGACGGTCTGCAGACACATGAGGAGTGTCACACATTGGCGGCTGCAATACTGGCTGGAAGTCAAGGTTTTCAGTGGAAAGGACAACGTAGTCACAGATGCGTTGTCCCGCATGCACTAACCAGACATGACTCTTATTTTAAGGGGAGGGGTATGTGACGGTGTTCCCCCCCCCCCTTCTAATTCTCCCACGCCTGCTGTAAGAGTCATGTCCACTATTCCCGAGCGTTCTCTACATTGCAGGCATCAATTGAACATATGTGGGAGAGAGTAGTATTCTCGAAGAGCCGAGAAATTTGTGAAATAAGAACATTTTGGCCTGTGGGATAGGCCCTGTTGGGTATCTGGGGCTTGAACTCAGAAATTAAATTATTTAATTATTGTATTGAAATAACTCGAAGGACCACCCACTTTTGAGAAAAGAGGGAAAACAAATAAAAGTGACCATTAGAATGACACTAGAGAACCAGTGTCTATGGAAACTCATTCAATGAATATTCACTTGAAAATAATGAAGACTGTAATTATTAATTAAAGCCAAAGCCTCAAATATCAACATTGGGGGGTTATTTCTAGAAGTTCATATATATCTAGGAACCAGTGTGGTTCGTCACTAGTTCATTATGGTATTAATAATATGGTAAATCTAACTACAATATATTCAAATATATGGTAATCAAATTATAATTATAATCATCATTAATCACTGAGCATAAATATTGAGCACAGTTAAAGAATAAAACATTAATTACCAACTCTGGCAATATTCATTCTATGGAAATTGTTATATGAATTATAGAAGCAATAATCAAATTGAATAAATTTATAAGAAAAATGTGTCTTAGCTGTAAGACGATTTCTAACGCCAGTTCATCATTCGTCCTCGTGGTCATGGAATCCCCATAGAGAAAGAACTCGAGGTAAATAACACGATTGATGAGAATCTTGCTGGCACCTCAAACACACGCTGTAATACATGTTCAGATATTCATGAAACTGAGATGGGTGATAAACATTACTAACATGTTATTTTTGATGTTCATTCTTCATGACGACAAACTACTCACAAAGGTACTATCTACTTTGATGCATCAAACAGAGTAATACTTATGAGCGTAACCGAGTACTAAGGTCTGCCGAAATTCGCGTCTGCCGGACTCAATGTTCACTGCTGTGCACACTTAATTACGAGTCCTGGTACTAATTGTAGACGCGTTATTAACTGATGAGGCACTAGAGAACACATAGGCAAGTAAATTTCACTTATTAACTGGGTATCAACGTAATTCTTGTCGATAAGAATTCCCAGCAAATGCCATGTGCTTCTCCCACGCTGCCTCGTGAGCAAGCCTTGTTGATGTAATGGCGTCGCCGCCTTCCCTCTCCCCGCTCTCGCATTCACCACGGAAATTATTAAACACGAATTATTCTTTTCCGCGCAATTATGGATGAAATGCGATAATATGAACTGGGTTGGAATTATAGGGATTTAATAATTATAATATTCTCGATAAATGATCTCTAGCGAGAAATGGAGATGTTATTTATACTTCTCCAGAGCATTCGATCGTAACAGAATAAAAACTGTTACTAAATAATTTCAATTAATAACTCTCGATTTACATTATCAGGAGTAATATTATCAGCAATATGCTCAGATTAATTATATTAACACTACTGTTAGTGGTGTTAAGAGCTACTGCAATTAGTAAGTTAATGGTAATTTATTATAATATAATAATAGATGATAAGTGTTGGAAATTTCCAACATAACTCCGGGGGGAGAAAACTCGGGTCGCAGTGCCATGTTGAGTACTGACGTACCTATCCCGAAGTTAGTATGTTAGTATGTTAGTACACACACAACGGATGTCCCGTAAATGTCAAGGACATACAAGAATTTAAGACATGAAATTTAATGTCATAATTAATAGTTTACACAAGTTAATGATTGAATCATACAATTCAAGTAACTGAGACTCTACTGTGAGGTGAATGTCTGGGTCATTGTGACTTGTAGCTGATTGGTTACTAGACATCACAACACAGTATCATCATGATCACTCAAATTGGATGAAAAATTATTTGCTCTTAGTCAGAGCTATAATAGGCTTGTAGTTTCCTTTTACATTGTTGAGCAGCTGCTCTAGTGGGGCGGGTGCTCGGTGGATCAGAATTGTTGTCCTCGGAAACTGTTGAAGCTGGTTCTGATAAACACTCTCGTTCTGCTAATTCGAGAGGTACCAACTTCTCTAATGTCTTTAGAGTAGTAGTGCCTTTGCACAAAACTCGTACTACTCTCAGGATGCCTTGGTGATCTGGGTGGATTGCAACAATTTTGCCTATAGGCCATTCTGACCTTGGTCCATCACTGTCAACTAATACTAGGTCTCCTGGTTTAAGTTGTACTTTATTATAGGGGCTCGAAGCTCCATAGTGGTACTCTCGTAGAGCGGTGAGGTACTCTCGAGTCCACACCTCATTCCACCTTTCAATTACTCTTGAGAGATGTTGGTAACTTTGTACTAAGTCACTCCTGGTTACATAGGAAGGATCGACGGGGTCCTCTTCTGCCAAAGGTATCAGAGGGCTCAGCAGGCCTCCATGTATTAAATGCGAGGGACTCAGAGGCTCTCTCTGTGAGAAATCATCTGATAGATAAGTTAATGGGCGATTGTTGACTCGCGCCTCAATTTCCACGACGAGTGTTTGGAGTTCTGAGTAACTAATTTTCTGTCGATGCAAGGTCTTCCTTAAACACTTCTTGACAGTCCCTATCATTCGTTCGTAGAACCCACCTTGCCAGGGGGCTCTGGGAGCAATAAATTTCCAGTGGCATTGTCGTCTCTGCATGACAGACTGCACTTCTGGATGATTCCATATCTCTCGTAAGCAGGCTTCTCCTGCCACAAAATTTGAGCCATTATCAGATATCATGAGTTTGGGACAGGATCTGCGAGCTGCAAATCTACGAAAAGCTTGGATGAAGGCTTCAGCACTCATGTCAGAAGTCACTTCTAAATGTACGCCTCGTGTGGTAGCACATGTGAAGAGGCAAATATAAGCTTTCACTGGTATCTTATCCGGATTGCCAGTGAGAAGCAAGGCTCCTGTGTAATCGACACCAGTGGTCTCAAACGGACGAAGATGAACTACCCTCTCTTTAGGGAGTGGTGGAGGTCCTGGGTAAGGACACACTCGAGCATCGTAGCGTTTGCAGATTATACAGAACTTAATAATTGATTTGACAGTTTGACGACCTTGAGGAAGCCAATATTTCTGTCTGAGGTCGGTGAGAGTGTCTAACACTCCACCATGCAAAGTACCATATTGATGGTGATGTAAAACTAGAAGTTTGGTAATAATGTGGTGACGTGGTAGAAGGATTGGATTCTTTGTGTCCAAATCAATTTTTGCATGAAGCAAACGTCCTCCACACCTTAATATATTATGAGTGTTGGTATCATACCAGATACCTAGAGACTTGGTTAATTTATCTGGAAGATTTTCATATTCACTTCCATATGTCTCTTGTTGTGCACGTTTGATCCAGTAGATGATAGGATTGGGAAACTTATGCTTGATTCCTATCTTAGCAAGAAAGTCAAACACATGTGCTGTCACTCTTAATAACTTACTCAAGTTAGAATAATTGTGAGGATTAATAGCCGAGACTCGATGAGGTTCTGGGTCTTTCATGGGAGTAGTGATACTGGTCACTATGACTTGTGGTTTCTGTTTGGGCCACTGACCACTAACAAGCCATGAAGGTCCATTAAACCACATCGAAGACTTACTTAGCTGTTTAAATGTTAAACCTCTTGATAAGTAATCTGCAGGATTGTCCTTAGTGGGGACATGTCTGAATTTATATCCAGCAGATAATTCATGAATTTCCCTAACGCGATTACTAACGTAGGGAGTTTTATTATTGTTATTTCTTACCCATTGTAAGACTGCCTCATTGTCTGACCACACTACGATCTCACCAAAGTGAATATTATTGAGTGTCTTGGTCAGGCAATGAGCCAATCTTACTCCCACTAGCAATGCAGTTAACTCCATTTGAGGTAAAGATCTCTTCTTGATTGGAGCAACTCTCGCTTTAGATGTGAGTAAAATTGATTGTGCACTATTGACTAAGTAGGCTGCAGCGCCATATGCTTTGCCAGAGGCATCGCAAAAAATGTGCAAATTTGTAGGTAAGTTTTGTCCTGAAGCATTACGAGGAAATTTCAAAACACCTAATTGATTGAAATCCGCTGCGAGTATTTGCCATTTCTCTTGCAACTCAATTGGCAACGGATCATCCCATCCCATATGTTTCTGCCAGCATTCCTGCATTAGGAGTTTGCCCCTTATTAATATAGGACTAAGTAAGCCTAAAGGGTCAAATGGTTGACTGACATATGAGAGTAATTTTCTCATGGTAAGGGATGAATTATTGGTTTGTACTGACTTGACATTCATCTCGTCAGTACCTGTGTTCCATTCCACGCCCAGAACTTTTAATTGATTAGGCACCTGATAACCTGGAAATTCTTTCTCGATTATCTGGTTTAATGATTTATTGTTTGAGGCCCATGATTGTAGTGGCATATTGGCTCCTAATAACTCACGGTTAGCCTCATGGTAAATTTCTACCAATTTGGATTTATCATTAGTAGTTCCCTGGAAATTATCGACATACAAGTTGTCACTGATCTCTGCCTTATAAGGGCTATTTGACTTCTTCAAATGTGTATCTAATGTGGCTTGAAGTAGAAACGGTGAGGAAGTCGCTCCGAAAAGCACCGAGGCAAACCGATAGGTTATGACCTCACTGTCAGGAGCCTGGGGATCTTTAATCCAGAGAAATTTGGTGTAATTACGATCCTCCTCTTGCAAGCCTACTCTAAGGAAAGCTTTACTGATATCAGCAGTATAAGCAAAAATACCAGTACGGAATCGTAACAGTACATCATGTAGCCTTTGTGTTAGGCTAGGTCCCGTTTGGAGACATTCATTCAAAGACACGCTGCTTGCCTTCACTTTGGCACTACAGTTGAAAACAATACGTATTGGTGTTGTCAATGAATCTTTCAACACAGCGTGATGGGGTAAATAGTGACCTGTTTTTCGGTCATCATTATCAACAACTTCAATAAATTTACTGTTGAGTTGTTGCTGAATTAATTGATGGTACATATTTAATTTATCTGGCTGTTTCTTCAGCCGTATTAATTGTGACTGTAATTGAGAGGCTGCCATGAAATAATTAACTGGAAGTTGTGGATGATTCAACTTCCATGGCAATCTCACCCAGTATTGTTTGTCTTTATAGACAACTGTATCCAGATATTGCTGGTAAGTCCACATATCATCAGGACTTGGTTGTTCAGGGACAATACCTAAAGTGTCTAGATCCCACAAACGATGTACAGGTGGATCAGACTCAATATCTTCAGATATTTCTCTGAAATGTAGGGGTGACTGTTCCAAGCCTAGTCACGCCACTATTGCATTGTTATCTTGTTTGTTGGTTGACGCTGCCTTTTGTTGGAAAAGCACCGGTCCAGTAAGCAACTTGCCTCCAGCAGATGACAACAAATTCATTCCGTGTTGTCTGGTGCATCCAGTTATAAATTTATAATAATGGTCAGCGCCTATAAGTATACCAACATCTGTGAGGCAGTCAGAATTTATTTTGTAATCTGCTAGCCTCATGCGGTTTCGTTTAAGATATCTCGCAGTGCGAGCTAGTCCTGTGACCTGCAGGTCTGAAGGCAGTTTATCAACTACTACCGCTTGTATTGGACTAGTAGAAGATCCAAGTCTCACTAATACCTTGACTACTTGGTATTCACGAGGTCCACTATTAGTCAAGAACCCAGAAATGTTCAGTCTCACACTTTTGGCAGGTTTTAATTTTAACTGCTCAACTAATTGTTGCGTGATAAAGGTTTTCTGTGATCCCTGATCAAAGAGACCTCTAGTGTTGACTCTAGATTTCTTGTCTATTAGTTTAAGTTGAGCTGTAGGCAGAGTGGTATTATTGCCTGCCTCAGTAGCAAGTACACTTATTTCCTGATGTACCTTGCAATATTGTACTGTGGTAGAATTCATAGAATTCTTCCCAGGTGTCACAGATTGGGTAGAAATTGTTCTACATAAGGCATAATGATGTACACCTTTGTGGCATCTACTGCATAACCGTAGCTGCACAACACATTTACTGGGTTCATGAGAACCCATGCACTTGGTGCATCTGTGTAATTCTTGAAGTTGTTTAATCCTGGTGTTAAAGTTAGGATAAACCGTACATTTGTAGGTGAGATGTTCTTGATCGCAGAACAGGCACCTTCTCTCTCTGACTGAATTTGTCCTTTTAGTAGACACATCAGTTGCAGTGTCAGAGGGAGATACAGTATAAATACCTACACTACCACTCCCCTTTCCAGTGGATGGAGTAGTCTTAGGCTTAGATTTATTGGATTTATTCAAAGTCAATTTGGGTTTGACTGAGATGTCAATGTTAGGTAATTTAGACTCAGGTTTAATCTTATCATGAGTCTTCAACCTGTTAACTGTTATTCTCAGCCCCTCGAATATTTGCTCGAGAGTGAGAAACTCGGTTTTATAATGTGAACATATTTCTGCTAAGATAATTTGAGGCAATTTCCTCTGCAAAAGTAACTTGATTGACCATTCTGAAGCTGGTACATCAACTTTAGTACCTAAGGCCTTCACTAGAGACTCTGCTTCTAGCCTGAAGCTTTGAAGTGAGTCTGGTCTGTTACTTGGTGCATTCAGATCTAGCAATTGGTAATAAAGGTTAGCTATACTTAACTCCTGGTTGCAATAATTCAACTTCAGCAGTTTTATAGCTTCCACATAATTACTCTCAGTGAGAGCTAAGTTATTTATAACCTTTTTAGCTTCCCCTTTGAGAAGACTAATCAGGTATGAAAATTTAGAAATTGGGTCAAGATAAGACCTGTTATGGATATGAACTTCAAATGAAGTCCAAAATGTGTCCCAATTTTCTTCATCCAGCCCTGCAAATGTAGGTAAGTCTAAAGTAGGTAGACGAACCTCAGGTAATTGATTACTGGATTGAGACATAGTAGAATTTGTATTGGATTGATGGTTTACTATACTGGATAGTACATCAAATTTATCTTGAGTCTCATCTTCGTGTTGTGAAATATTTGCTACAATTTGATCTAATTCCTCTAGATCAGTTTCAGTAGCATTCAGTGAGTTAAGATAAGACTGACTTGCAGATTTAACTTGATCAAACTTAAGATTAGCTACTCTCACTGATGATTCTAGTAGATAGTAATCAATGGGAGTTGCCTTGGACAAGTCATCAGACTTATTAATTAGTCTAGTTAAATGGCCTTTGAGGCCAATATAGGTTCTCCTTAATTGCTCAGGAGTAGCCATGTTAGCTTTAAGTCCAAATTTCATAGGACTTGATTGAATATTACTAATGAAGCTGGGATACTTGTTCATTAGTTGATAATTAATATTGAGTATAGCCTGAGTTCTGGCTAAATTAAACTCTACCTCACTTTGAGGTTAAATGTCCCTACCTAACAAGTATATAGCTAAAGATTTTGAGTGGTGTCTGCATGTCACCATTAACTTTCGTCCGGCTAGCCCATCATTATCACCATTAGATGTAATGGTGATCATACAGCAACACTCAAAACCACACACAAAAATAATGAATTGGTACACAAATAATTGATATGGGTACACTCTAATCAGAGTTACTGTAATGTTGAATCCCACCCTTGGTAGGGTCAGCACAAAAATGTATAATGTATGTACTACTCATTAGTACAGGACTAATTGTAAGAATTTCTTGGATTGTATCCAGTTCTAAGAGACCAAAATGTTGTTTTGGTTTCTGAGAACGGATACAGTTTAATGGTAATTGGTATGTATCCAGTTCGAAAAGACCAAAATGTTGTTTTGGTCTGAGAACCGATATAGTTAAATATTAATTGGTATCCGGTTCGAAGAGACCAAAATGTTGGGTATCTGGGGCTTGAACTCAGAAATTAAATTATTTAATTATTGTATTGAAATAACTCGAAGGACCACCCACTTTTGAGAAAAGAGGGAAAACAAATAAAAGTGATCATTAGAATGACACTAGAGAACCAGTGTCTATGGAAACTCATTTAAGAATAATCACTTGAAAATAATGAAGACTGTAATTATTAATTAAAGCCAAAGCCTCAAATATCAACATTGGGGGGTTATTTCTAGAAGTTCATATATATCTAGGAACCAGTGTGGTTCGTCACTAGTTCATTGTGGTATTAATAATATGGTAAATCTAACTACAATATATTCAAATATATGGTAATCAAATTATAATTCATAATCATCATTAATCACTGAGCATAAATATTGAGCACAGTTAAAGCATAAACATTAATTACCAAATCTGGCAATAATCATTCTATGGAAATTGCTATATGAATTATAGAAGCAATAATCAAATTGAATAAATTTATAAGAAAAATGTGTCTTAGCTGTAAGACGATTTCTAACGCCAGTTCATCATTCGTCCTCGTGGTCACGGAATCCCCATAGAGAAAGAACTCGAGGTAAATAACACGATTGATGAGAATCTTGCTGGCACCTCAAATACACGCTGTAATACAAGAAATATAAAGTAGCAATTGACTAGGCTACAAATTATGTTCAGATATTCATGAAACTGAGATGGGTGATAAACATTACTAACATGTTATTTTTGATGTTCATTCTTCATGACGACAAACTACTCACAAAGGTACTATCTACTTTGATGCATCAAACAGAAAAGAAAAACCTGTGAGCGTAACCGAGTACTGAGGTCTGCCGAAATTAGCGTCTGCCGGACTCAATGTTCACTGCTGTGCACACTTAATTACGGGTCCTGGTACTAATTGTAGACGCGTTATTAACTGCTGAGGCACTAGAGAACACATAGGCAAGTAAATTTCACTTATTAACTGGGTATCAACGTAATTCTTGTCGATAAGAATTCCCAGCAAATGCCATGTGCTTCTCCCACGCTGCCTCGTGAGCAAGCCTTGTTGATGTAATGGCGTCGCCGCCTCTCCCTCCCCGCTCTCGCATTCACCACGGAAATTATTAAACACGAATTATTCTTTTCCGCGCAATTATGGATGAAATGCGATAATATGAACTGGGTTGGAATTATAGGGATTTAATAATTATAATATTCTCGATAAATGATCTCTAGCGAGAAATGGAGATGTTATTTATACTTCTCCAGAGCATTCGATCGTAACAGAATAAAAACTGTTACTAAATAATTTCAATTAATAACTCTCGATTTACATTATCAGGAGTAATATTATCAGCAATATGCTCAGATTAAATTATATTAACACTACGGTTAGTGGTGTTAAGAGCTACTGCAATTAGTAAGTTAATGGTAATTTATTATAATATAATAATGGATGATAAGTGTTGGAAATTTCCAAACACTTGGTGCTCGTCCTGGTCGTTTTCGTGGCTATTCCTTTCTCTCCCCCCTCCAGCCATTGCTGGGGCTCATAATTCTTCTCTCTTGATTCGTACTGATGTTCCCTTGATCCTTTCTTTTCCTTCGCCTCTCCACTGTTCGGCTGCCCATATCTTTGTAGGGAAATGGAACACAGTTGTTCCATTTATCTTCCCCCGAGTGTCCCGCTTTCTCTTCCTGATTTGAAACACTCTGGACTCCTTGCCGGAGCCTGTGCTCCTGCTGGGTGACTTTAATTGTCGTCACTCTCTTTGGGGTGATGTTCTGACGAATACCCGAGGTCGCCTTCTTGAGCCATTTCTCCTCTCTTCTTCCCTGTCTCTTCTGAATTCTGGTGAGCCCACTCATTTGGACTCTCGGACTCGCAACCCTTCCTGTCTTGATCTTTCTCTCTGCTCTTCTTCTCTTTACCTAGATTTCACGTGGCAGGTTCTTGATGACCTCCATGGCAGTGATCATTTCCCTATCCTTGTTTCCTTTTTCTCTTTTCGCCCTTCCCTCTCTTTCCTAGGTGGCAGTTGCTAAAGCGGACTGGAACCTCTTTACCCTCAGTGCTGCTCTCTCTGACCTTTCCTTCTGCCTCTCCCTCGCGCTCTCCTCCTTTTTCATGACACTGTCATCGACGCTGCCCTCCGCTCTCTTCCTCGCTCTTCCTCTCGGGGTCCACGGAAGTGTGTTCCCTGGTGGAATGCGGACTGCGCTCGAGCTGTTCGCTGTAAGCGTGCAGCCTGGAAGAGGCACCGCCGTCGGCAGACGACCGATTCTTTTCTTTTCTTTCGGAAAGCGAGTGCGGTGGCCCGTAGGGCCATCCGTGCGGCTAAACGTGATGTTGGACTTCTTATGTCTCCACAATTACGTCCGAAACTCCCCTGCCACAGATCTGGAGCGTATCCGCAAGATAGCGGGTAAGTTCGTTCCCGATGTTTCCCCGGTCCTTCACCTCCGTGGTACTCTTGTGGCGGACCCGTTGCAGGTTGCTACTGAACTGGGTTCTCACTTTTCTTCTGTTAGCTCTGGTCTTCATCTTTCCCAATCTTTCCTTCTTCGTAAACCTGCCTTGAGTCTCGTCCTTTAGATTTCTGCACTCGTCTTCGACTTTCCTATAATGATCCTCTCTCTCTCTGAACTTCGTTCTGCCCTGGCCCTCTGCGGTTCTACGGCGGCGGGCTCCGATGGTATTCATTATGAGATGCTTCGCCATCTCCCTCCGTGCACGTCTCAGTATTTACTGAGTCTGTATAATCGGATCTGGGAGTCGTCGTCCGTCCCTGAGGACTGGCTCGATGCCGTTGTCCTCCCTGTTCGCAAACCAGGGTCTCTGGGTACTTCCCCTAAGGACTTTCGCCCTATTGCCCTCACCAGTTGTGTCTGCAAACTCTTTGAACGTATGGTTAACGTTCGTCTGATGTGGTTCCTGGAACACCATCACCTCCTCTCCCTTCTCAATTGGTTTCCGCAAGTGCCGCAGCACGACAGATGTCCTGGTGAACTTGGAGGTCTATATTCGTACTGCTTTTGCTGCGAAGACCTCGTTGCCGTCCTTTTTGACCTGGAAAAGGCTTATGACACCACTTGGCGTTATCATATTCTATCCCAGCTTCATTCTTTTGGCCTTCGTGGTCATCTCCCTCTCTTTCTCCGCAGCTTCCTCTCTCGTCGTTCCTTTCGGGTGCGCTTGGTACCGCTCTCTCTGCCTCTTTTCAGCAATACGAGGGTGTGCCCCAGGGTAGTGTTCTGAGCACTACTCTCTTTCTGGTTGCCCTCAATGGTCTTCTTTCCTCTCTTCCTTCAGGTGTCTTCTCCGCTCTCTATGTCGATGATCTTACCCTTTGCTGTCAGGGTGATGATTCACCTTTCCTTCAGCGCCGGCTTCAACTTGCGATTGATGCCGTGTCGTCTTAGGCCACTGATCATGGCTTTAAGTTCTCTACTTCTAAGACTTGTGCCATGTCTTTTACTCGGAAACGGGTCATTCTTCGTCCCTCTTTGTCACTTTATGGACATCCCATTGAGTACAAAGATTCCGCAAAGCTTTTGGGGTTATTCCTTGACACTCGTTTGTCTTGGTCTCCCCATATCTCTTACCTCCGTGTTGAGTGCTCTAAGGCCCTTACCCTCCTTCGAGTGTTGTCCCATACCTCTTGGGGAGCGGATAGGCGCACTCTCCTTGCTTTGCATTCCTCTCTCGTCCTGTCTAAGCTCGATTATGGTTGCCCTGCTTACTCTTCTGCTTCTCCTTCTGCTCTTCGCCGTCTTGATGCTTTGCACCATACTGGGCTGCGCCTCAGTTCTGGTGCCTTTCGTTCGACTCCCGTCCTTAGCTTGTATGTTGACACTGGCTTCCTATCTCTCCAGGACCGCCGTGATTGCTACTGTCTTCGCTATCTTGTGCGGTCCTTGCAACATCCTTCCTCTCACCTCTGTTGTGCTTTAACTTTTACCCCTCCTGTAGTTCCTGTTCCTCTTCACCACCTCCCTCTTTCTGTCCGGTTATCTCGCTTACAGGATTCTCTTTCCATTCGGGTTTCTAATGTTTCTCCTCGTGTTGTTCCTTCTTTGCCCCCGTGGAGAGTCCCCCTTCCGCAGTTTTGTACATCCTTGACCCGCGTCACTAAAGCTTTTACCTCTCCTACGGTTCTAAAACGCCTTTTCCTTGAACACTTTTCTTCCCACTCCCGCTCCGTTTCTGTCTTCACCGATGGGTCTAAGTCTGCGGATGGTGTTGGCTACTGTCGGGGTTTCACGGTGTTCTCGTTAGAGAAGGGTTAAAACAACAGTAGACTGGATCTCCTTTCCAGGTGGTTGCTCCACCAATAACCCTTACTCACCGTCGTTCGGCGGGTCTTCCCTCGATCCTCTAGGCTCCACTGCTGGCCTCGGAGAGTACCCCAGTCGGTCTCACAACCGGCCTTTAATTGTAAGATGAGTGGGGGCACAGATCGTTCCCTCAATCTGTGGCCCGCCCCGACACCGAACTCTTACACAGCCTTCAAGGTCGCCAACTGGTTTTTTAGGTGGCCAGTAACACCGCAGTGGTCAGGTGTAATTGTGGCAAGAGCAAATTCCAATAATATGGTATCAGGCAGGTCACTCAGCTTTACTTCGTTACACGGTCACAAGATAAGTGGAGGGGATGATATCAAACACCAAAGAGTTTTGGTATTTTACTCAAAAGACAACGAGAAATATATATGCATCAATGTATTAGGAATAATATATGACAATTGTTCCATTCATAGCATAATAATTTGAAGCGCACCGATATGGTAACATCGGCACGTGTCACCTGTCAGAATGTCAGCTGACCGGGACCCTCGCGATCGTGGGAACAGTCTAGTACTTGTTTCTTATTCTGTCACGATCCCCGTTTATTTAACTTTTTCCAAAACACTATTCAACATTCACATGGCTTACTTATGATTTCACTGGCCACACGATCAACATCTATTCACAATACTCTCACAGTGACTTTTCACCGTACCGAAAGATTACTCTATTCTTAATAATATTTACTGTGAATGCGCTCGCTTGATCACTGAACTTTTCTTTATATCTATACTTTCTCTCACAGAGATATCACTGGCAATCACTTCGCGTATATGATATTATTCAGTACACAGTCATGTCATATATAAATCAGTAATCAAATTTCAGGCATATATATATACATCATAGAGATCAACACACAGGCATTTATATCAATAGATTATAGAGATCAATCCACAGGCATTTATATCAATAGATTATAGAGATCAATCCACAGGCATTTATATCGATAGATTATAGAGATTAACACACAGGCATTTATTCAATAGATTATAGAGATCAACACACCAATATCTGGTTTGCTACCAATATATATAATAATACTCACTGGAGATTAATAATAGTCACAGTAAATTCTCTGATGAATCTTGGTGCTTGCACACACCCACACATAGATATATATGTAAACTGATACTGTGAGCGCTCTGGGCAGGCTCACCACATACTGTGCTCTCTGTGACTTAAACTCAAGTGAGACTTGCTCACGACATATAAAATATCCTGACAAGAATATATATATAGCTAACTAAAGGGGAAATGGGAGGGTAACTGTAAACACCTACTTCACCTATCCTAGGATGACAGTTGGGTTGTAGCTCCTGGTCCAGGCTCTCGCCTCGTTCACCATCCAGAAACACAAGCCCACGCCTTAGGATGTCGCGTCTCGCCGCTTCTGTACACAGCAGGTCCTCTTCCTCTACAGTACGTCGCAGGGTTGAAGTCGGTCTCCTGGCCGTCAACTTTCCTCCCAACTACGGCAGCCAGCCTACGTCTCGGCGGTCGTCGTACGTTTCCCAATTAGTCCTTGTCACTGTACTCCCAGAGAACTGCCTCTCACCACTACGAAGTCACTGTGAAGTTATCAGCCGTCCAGACGATGCTGCTTAAGCTCACACGCACAGCACCCGACTTCAGAGCACTTGAAGCTCACTTCACTGTCAATTCCCTCGTCGTCTAGATATATCGCTAGGTATTTGGGAAGACTTCTCGACGTGCTTGCATCCAACTGTTGACTCGTAGGGTTCCACGAAGGTGGGGTTACTGTCAAACTTGACAGGATCGTCGATCACACGTTCAACCTGTTGACAAGACTGTCAACCCGGTTCACTCACGGTGGGTGGC
>WNGS01006678.1:0-12608 GCA_020271785.1 Procambarus virginalis
GGGCCTAGAGGGGGGCCACCTAAAATACCTTAGGAAGACAAATAATAAAAACCAAGCAGACCACCTCCATGCAGGAAGAATAAAAAGAAAAGAAAACCCCCACAAACACACAACAACAAGGAGGCACCACGAACACGGCCGTTGCCAGATAGGTGCGGTTGCTCAGCACCTCAAACAGTAGGAAAACCACCACCAGGACACACATTCTGGCAGGAAACCGAGGCCAGAGTCGACAACCAAACCCCAGACCAGCTTCAGTCTACGAACTGGAGAGTGGGTAGCCAGTGTGGGGGTCCCTGCTCCCCACCATACCCCCATCCTGGGGGGAGTGGGAAGAGCTGCATGGACAAGTGGCGCAACGGTGGTTGATGACGTTTGCCTGTTTCCTTATTTTCTTTTGGAGGAATTCTGTTTCTCCGGTTCAGTCTTGGGTTTTGCACATTTCCTGACCAAGTGAGATTATTGTTTTGGGATGCACTATTTTCTGGGTGCCTAAACCCCAGTCGACCGGCTGAAGGAGCCGGTCAGCCCAGCAGACAGCACACTGGACTTGTGATCCTGTTGTCCACGGGTTTGATCCCGGACGCCAGCGAGAAACAATGGGCAGAAGAGTGGTTCTTTTACCCTATGCCCTGTTACCGAGCAGTAAAATAGGTACCTGGGGTGTTTAGTCAGCTGTCACGGGCTGCTTCCTATGGGTGGAGGCCTGGTCAAGGACCGGGCCGCGGGGACACTAAAAGCCACGAAATCATCTCAAGATAACCTCAAGATAATCCCGGTCGCTGGCAGACATGGAATACTCCCAAATACAGGAGGGAGGGGGAGGGTTTCCTTTCCAGGCCCATTGCTCCCTGCACCTCTCTGAGGGGACCCCAGGTCTGGCTCATGGTTCTCAGTAGGCATAACTCCATTGACTGAAGCCCCAGACTAAAATAGCTAATATCAGTCCAATAGCTCCAGGAGAGCTTGATGGGGCTCCCCACAGAAAATCTATCAGAACCAGAAAAGTTTCACTGCATGCAGAAACATAGAAAATGTGGCTGAATGAAATCAAGGCTTACCTTTATATAATCAACTGAGTGCACTACTGCTGCAAATACTGTATATAAATTGAAATGCTGTGAGTTCATAGAGAATAATCATGTTTACTGGCTAATTTTTAATTTATTAACAAGCCCTTTTTAATCCAATAGTACAAATTGATTTACTTGTGCATTAATACCTTACCGCATACTAAGTGTGCAAAAAACTCAGCCTTCTCACTTGCGTCGCACAAGTAATGTCCCTTCAAGTGTGAGTAAGTCGCGACACAGGTGTCGTCCAATTCTGCCATGATACTCCAGGACCATAATAAGGGGGACTGTCGGGTGGTCTATCGGTGCATAAGATGGCAGCTGGCTTAGGTGCTTCTTCTTGAAGCTGGTACACTAAAACACAGACAGTAAATGTGTGAATCCTGATCCCATTACAAGTATACTGTACTGTACCATATACTATATATATATCTATATATTATATATATAGATATATACTATATATTATATATATATATATAGTATATATATAGCTAATATATATATTATATATATATATATATAATATATCTATACTATATATATATATGCAAACCAGCCGGAATGGTCCCCAGGACTAGATACACCTGAAAACTCACACCCCAGAAGTGACTCGAGGACTCATCCTACCCAGGGAGCAAGAGCACTGGCTACTACCAGGGCGCCTTATATCTCGCTTGACCATCCACGACCGGAAAATAGACATGGAATTCTGAGCTATAGAATCCCACTTTCCCCGCCGGCACCTGGAGGTTATCTTGGGCATAGCAATTATTATCCAAAATCCACCTCTTTTTGGGGGGCCACCACGTGAGGAACACAAATGCAAACAAGCCTGAATGGTCCCCCCGGACTAGATACAACTGTAAACTTCACACCCCCAGAAGTGACTCGACCCATACTACCAGGAGGACAAAAGCAACTGGTAACTACAGGCCGCCTTAATCCGCTTGACCCATCACGACCGGACATAGGAAGTGATAGCCTGAGCTATATGAAACCACTTCCCCGCCGGCACCTGGATGGTTTATCTTGGGCATAGCATTTTTATCTAAAATCACCCCCTCATTTTTTGGGGCACACACGTGAGGAAACACAAATGCAAACAAGCCTGAATGGTCCCCAGGACTAGATACAACTGAAACTCACACCCTAGGAAGTTGCTCGAAACCATACTCCCAGGAGCAAAGCACTGGTAACTACAGGGCGCTCTTAATCCGCTTGACCATCACCGACCGGACATAAGGAAGTGATAGCCCTGAGCTAGTATGAACCACATTCCTCGCCCGACGCACCTGGATGGTTATCTTGGGCATAACGCTATTTATCAACTCACCCCTCATTTTTTGGGGGCAACACGTTGAGGAACACAAATGGGAAAAAGGCTGAATGGTCCCCCAGGACTAGATACAACTGAAAACTCCCACCCCAGAAGTGACCCGACCCATACTCCAGGAGCAAAGCAACTGGTAAACTACAGGGCCGCCTAATCCGCTTGACCATCACGACCCGGAACATAAGGAAGATGGATAGCCTGAGCTATATGAAACACTTCCCCGCCGGGCACCTGGATGGTTATCTTGGGCATAGCATTTTATAAATCCCACCCTCATTTTTGGGGCAACACGTGAGGAACACAAATGCCAACAAGCCTGAATGGTCACCCAGGACTAGATACAACTGAAAAACTTCACACCCCAGAAAGTGACTCGAAACCCATACTCCCAGGAGCAAAAGCTAAGGCTGGTAACTACAGGGCGCCTTATCCGCTTGACCATCACGACCGGACATAAGAAGTGATACGCCTGAGCTATATGAACCACTTCCCCGCCGGCACCTGGCCATGGTTTATCGGGGGCATAGCATTTTATCAAAATCACCCATCACTTTTTTTGGGGGCAACACGTGCAGGAAACACAAATGCAAAACAAGCCTGAAATGGTCCCCAGGACCATAGAATACCACAACTGAGAAACTCACACCCCAGAAGGTGACCTCGAACCCATACTCCCAGGAAGCCAAGCAACTGGTAACTACAGGGCGCCTTACATCCGCTTGACCATCCACGACCGGACATAAGGAAGGGATAGCCTGAGCTATATGAAACCACTTCCCCGCCGGCCCCTGGTATGGTTATCTTGGGCATAGCAATTTTATCAAATCCACCATCACCTTTTTGGGGGCAGAACACGTGAGGAACACAAATCCAACAAGCCTGAATGGGTCCCCAGCCAGTGGACTAGATACAACTGCAACCACACTCACACCCCAGAAGTGACTCTAACAATACCATACTCCCAGGAGCAAAGCAACTGGTACTACAGGGCGCCTTAATCATCCGCTGGACACTCACGACCGAGACATAAGGAGATGTCCACAGTCTTCCTATGTATGTGTGGGGGTGTAAAAACTTCACATACCCCAACACGTTCTGGGGTGTGAGTTTCAGTTGATCTAGTCCTGGGGACCATTCAGGTTGTTTGCATTTTGTGTTCACTGCACGTGTTGCCCCAAAAAAATGAGGGTGATTTGATAAAATGCCTATGCCCAAGATACCATCCAGGTGCCGGCGGGAAGGTGGTTCATATAGCTCAGGCTATCACGTTCCTTATGTCCGGTCGTGAAAGTCAAGCGGATTAAGGTCGCACCTGTAGTTAACAGTGTGCTTTGCTCCTTGGGAGTATGGGTTCGAGTCGACTCTGGGGTGTGAGTTTTCAGTTGTATCTAGTCCTGGGGGGGACCATTCAGAGGCTTTTTTGCATTTTGTTTCCTCACGTGTTGCCCCCAAAAAATGAGGTGATGGGTGATGATAAATAAATGCTATGCCCAGATAACCTCCGAGGGTGCCGGACGGGTAGGGGAAGTGGTTCATATAGAGCTGCAGGGCATCACTGTCCTTATGTCCGGCTCTTGATGGTCAAGGCGGATTAAGGCCGCCCTGTAGTTTACAAGTTGCTTGCTCCTGGGAGTATGGGTTCGAGTCCCTTTCCTGGGGTGTGAGTTTTCAGTGTATTCTAGTCCTGGGGGACCATTCAGGCCTTGTTATGCAGTTGATGTTCCTTACGTGTTGCCCTAAAAAATTGGGTGATTTGATAAAAATGCTATGCCCAAGAGTAACCATCCCAGGTGCCGGCCGGAGAAGGGGTTCATATTAGCTCAGGCTATCCACTCATTCCTATGTCCGGTCGTAGATGGGGTCAAGCGGATTATTAAGGCGTCCTGTAGTTTACAGTTGCGTTGCTCCTGGGAGTATGGGTTCGAGTCACTTACTGGGTGTGAAGACTTTTCAGTTGTTCCTAGTCCTGGGGACCATTCAGGCCTTGTTTGCATTTGTTGTTTCCCCCTCACGTTTGGCCCAAAAAATGACCGGGTGATTTGATAAATGCTATGCCCAAGATAGCCATCCAGGTGCCCCGGCGGGGAAGTGGTTCATATAGCTCAGGCTATCACTTCTTTTGTCCGGTCGTGATGGTCAAGTGGTTTAAGGCATCCCTGTACATACCAGTTGCGTTGCTCCTGGGAGTATGGGTTCGAGTCACTTCTGGGGTGTGAGTTTTCAGTTGTATCTAGTCCTGGGGACCATTCAGGCTTGTTTGCATTTGTGTTCCTCACGTGTTGCCCCAAAAAATGAGGTGATTTGATAAAATGCTATGCCCAAGATAACCATCCAGGTGCCGGCGGGGAAGTGGTTCATATAGCTCAGGCTATCACTTCTTTTGTCCGGTCGTGATGGTCAAGTGGTTTAAGGCATCCCTGTACATACCAGTTGCGTTGCTCCTGGGAGTATGGGTTCGAGTCACTTCTGGGGTGTGAGTTTTCAGTTGTATCTAGTCCTGGGGACCATTCAGGCTTGTTTGCATTTGTGTTCCTCACGTGTTGCCCCAAAAAAATGAGGTGATTTGATAAAATGCTATGCCCAAGATAACCATCCAGGTGCCGGCGGGGAAGTGGTTCATATAGCTCAGGCTATCACTTCCTTTTGTCCGGTCGTGATGGTCAAGTGGTTTAAGGCATCCCTGTACATACCAGTTGCGTTGCTCCTGGGAGTATGGGTTCGAGTCACTTCTGGGGTGTGAGTTTTCAGTGTATCTAGTCCTGGGGACCATTCAGGCTTGTTTGCATTTGTGTTCCTCACGTGTTGCCCCAAAAAATGAGGTGATTTGATAAAATGCTATGCCCAAGATAACCATCCAGGTGCCGGCGGGGAAGTGGTTCATATAGCTCAGGCTATCACTTCCTTTTGTCCGGTCGTGATGGTCAAGTGGTTTAAGGCATCCCTGTACATACCAGTTGCGTTGCTCCTGGGAGTATGGGTTCGAGTCACTTCTGGGTGTGAGTTTTCAGTTGTATCTAGTCCTGGGGACCATTCAGGCTTGTTTGCATTTGTGTTCCTCACGTGTTGCCCCAAAAAATGAGGTGATTTGATAAAATGCTATGCCCAAGATAACCATCCAGGTGCCGGCGGGGAAGTGGTTCATATAGCTCAGGCTATCACTTCCTTTTGTCCGGTCGTGATGGTCAAGTGGTTTAAGGCATCCCTGTACATACCAGTTGCGTTGCTCCTGGGAGTATGGGTTCGAGTCACTTCTGGGGTGTGAGTTTTCAGTTGTATCTAGTCCTGGGGACCATTCAGGCTTGTTTGCATTTGTGTTCCTCACGTGTTGCCCCAAAAAAATGAGGTGATTTGATAAAATGCTATGCCCAAGATAACCATCCAGGTGCCGGCGGGGAAGTGGTTCATATAGCTCAGGCTATCACTTCCTTTTGTCCGTCGTGATGGTCAAGTGGTTTAAGGCATCCCTGTACATACCAGTTGCGTTGCTCCTGGGAGTATGGGTTCGAGTCACTTCTGGGGTGTGAGTTTTCAGTTGTATCTAGTCCTGGGGACCATTCAGGCTTGTTTGCATTTGTGTTCCTCACGTGTTGCCCCAAAAAATGAGGTGATTTGATAAAATGCTATGCCCAAGATAACCATCCAGGTGCCGGCGGGGAAGTGGTTCATATAGCTCAGGCTATCACTTCCTTTTGTCCGGTCGTGATGGTCAAGTGGTTTAAGGCATCCCTGTACATACCAGTTGCGTTGCTCCTGGGAGTATGGGTTCGAGTCACTTCTGGGGTGTGAGTTTTCAGTTGTATCTAGTCCTGGGGACCATTCAGGCTTGTTTGCATTTGTGTTCCTCACGTGTTGCCCCAAAAAATGAGGTGATTTGATAAAATGCTATGCCCAAGATAACCATCCAGGTGCCGGCGGGGAAGTGGTTCATATAGCTCAGGCTATCACTTCCTTTTGTCCGGTCGTGATGGTCAAGTGGTTTAAGGCATCCCTGTACATACCAGTTGCGTTGCTCCTGGGAGTATGGGTTCGAGTCACTTCTGGGGTGTGAGTTTTCAGTTGTATCTAGTCCTGGGGACCATTCAGGCTTGTTTGCATTTGTGTTCCTCACGTGTTGCCCCAAAAAATGAGGTGATTTGATAAAATGCTATGCCCAAGATAACCATCCAGGTGCCGGCGGGGAAGTGGTTCATATAGCTCAGGCTATCACTTCCTTTTGTCCGGTCGTGATGGTCAAGTGGTTTAAGGCATCCCTGTACATACCAGTTGCGTTGCTCCTGGGAGTATGGGTTCGAGTCACTTCTGGGGTGTGAGTTTTCAGTTATATATATATATATATATATATATATATATATATACATATATACATATACATACACATACATATTTAATTATTTAATCACCCACACAAATACACACATCAATAATCTTTGTGTCACAAGTGATCAACAAGAGGCTCACAACAGTCACTATACAAGGCACTTTACATCTATAGTGAGTCACACAGTTACTGGTCTTGCTGCACACCCACCCAACTGGGCGGCAGCTTTACAGTCATGTGCTCCACACCCACCCATCTGGGCGGCAGCTTTACAGTCATGTGCATACATTACCTACAGTAAGCAAATTTTGGATACTTTGCTAAGATTTCGGGCAGCACATCATTACGAATGAAGTACTTACACATTTCATTATGCAACTTTAATAAAGTTGTCCTTCAGCATTTTGTGGTGTTCAGCTACCCTTATCTTCTGTATGTTCCTCACATTACCAGTATACACAAATATTGACAAGTAGGGATATAGACTCTGAGGTAAGTTAGTAATTTAAATGCACAGTAGCAGTCCTAGGTGTTCAATCCCCGACAGCCGTCCAAGTGGTTTGGCACCATTCCTCCCCATCCCATCCCAAATCCTTATCCTGATCCCTTCCCAGTGTTAAATAGTTGTAATGAACAGGCACACTATATATATTGTGACGGTAACGAGTTGGAAATGGTGGTCGGCAGTCTTCCAACTAGCAGGTGTCAGTGCTGGGCCACATATAATATATTAAAAAAAGAAAAGAAAAAAAAAGAGAAAAAAAAAAGAATGACTGCGTGTTTGGTAATCTGTGGTAAGGTACGAAACATAAAACACAATAATAAACAATGGATTTTAATAACAATAAAAAACACAAATTGAAACAAATGCAAAATCTTGGCTTAATGGTAAAAAATGTCAAGTGGAAAAATAAATAAACATGAAAATAGATTACGTTAATGGGGAGGAGAATTGACATACAAAGGTAAATAAAATATGAATGCTGGAATATATGCACTAACTATAAACCTCTATTTGACCACACAATCTATCTATCTATCTAGTAATCTATTGACTATCTATCCCAAGTTCTATCCCAGGAGGCAGACAAGAGGAGCTCCAGCTTATTTCAACAATCCTAAGTGTTGTAGTACAGGATGATGATAGTGAGTGGTGTCCCAGACAACATAAAGGTATAGTGCTTTTGAAAAATAGGTGAGATAACAGGAATGTGCCAAGGGAAGTGAAAAAATTGGATGAGAAAAAGTTGCCCTAGTGTTTACAGTGCAGAGAACAGCATTCAAGATGGCCGCCGGCAAGAGGAAATACACAACAGAGCATGATTTTGATGGTTTCAGTGAAGAAAGCATTGAGATAGCCAGTCTATACAACAAGTTGGCAAAATTAGATTGTATAGTGACCTCTCATATAGAATTAATTAGTAAATTGAAAGAAAGTAATGACCATTTAAATAGCAAAGTTGTATGTCTTGAGGGTGTAGTGAGAGACTTGTGCAAGGATAAGATTAAATTGGAAACAAATTGCAAAGCCATGGAAGAAGAAAATAGTCTCTTAAAAATAGCTTTGGAAGAAGTTAAAGTAAAGTTAAACACAAATGACTACAATAGGTTAGGCAAGGAAATTCAACAGGAGAAACAGCTTTTGTCAGCACAGATGGAGGAAGTTGCACAGGGAATAGAACAGTGCAAGAAAGATATGCAACTCACTTATGCGCAAGTGGCCAAGGACAAGGAAAAAATAGAAGAAGCAGTAAAAGAAGTCAAACACTGCAGCAACCAAGATAAAACAAACATTAGGCTAGAAGTGAGAAAAGAATTGGCATCTAACCCAAAGTTGGTGCAAAACACAGTTGATCGGAGTAAGTCCCTGATCATTTTTGGATGCAAAGAAAGGAGATAACATCTAGGTCAGAAAGAGCTGTAGAAGAAGCAAAAGTAGTAGATAAAATTGTTGGCCTCGTGGAAGGTCTTACAACCAAAGAGAATGTGTGCGACTACAGGAGAATAGGCAGATATGTAAAAGGGAAAGATCGACCTTTGAGGATCACCCTAAACGGTGCCAAACAGATGGAAGAAGTACTAAGGAATGCCAGAAAATTACAAAGCGTTGAGGATGGGAAAGGGTGGTCGTTAAGACGAGATCTTTCAAAAGAAGATAGAGAGAAGCTGAAACTGAACCTCGCCGAGGCAAAACGTTTAAATGAGAGCAGGAATGAAGAAGAAATCAATTCTTTTTTCTACAAAGTGATAGGGGTAGGCAGACCAGTAAAGTGGTACATAAAAGCAAACCAACAAAATCATTAGAGAAAGGGGGAGTGAAAAATAAGAAGATGGGGAACAAGTTCCTGAAGATTGCATACACCAACATAGATGGAGTAAGGTCAAAGATACTGGAGTTAAGTGATATAATACAGCTGCAGACACCAGACATTGTTGCACTCACGGAGACAAAACTTGAAGATGTTATTTTAAATGAGGTCATATTCCCAAGGGGCTACTCAATTTGGAGACGGGACAGAAAAATTAGGAAAGGCGGTGGCGTTGCTGTGCTGGTGAAAGAACACCTAAAGGTGAACGAAATAATGACTACCAATCCACAAGAAGTTGACATAATAGCACTAGAGATCTGCCATGAGGATGATAAACTAGTGATCATAAATGCATATAGTCCACCGCTAAGCAGCACATGGTCAAAGGAGGAGCTAGATAGTAAACGAGAAGGTCTTATAACGATAATGAGAGAGATCATAGCGAGAGCGGATAACGATAGTTCACGACTGTTGATAGTCGGCGACTTCAACTTGAAATCCATAGACTGGGAAGCATATGAAGCTAAAACAGAAGATTTCTGGACCTGTAAATTTGTAGACCTCATCCTGGAAACATTCTTGTATCAACATGTTAAACAAGCTACGAGGATGAGGGAAGGTGACGTTCCCTCCATGCTAGATTTGATATTTACCAGGAAGGAGGAAGAAATATTTGACATTCAGTACCTTCCTCCCTTGGGTAAAAGTGACCATGTCTTTTTGAGGATAAAGTATGCAATGCGTTATAATCTGGAAGAAAATATGATGGTCGATGCAATTGAAAAACCTGACTTTAGGAGAGGACATTATGGCAACCTTAGAAAATTTTTTAGGGAGTATAATTGGACAGACTTGTTGCTAGGCAAGGAAGTGAATGAGATGTATGTCAAGTTTTGTGAAATATATGATAAAGGCACAAAAAAATTTATACCAAAACAGAGAAGCAGAACTAGGAAACAGGATTGGTTCGACAGAAAGTGCGAGAGGGCCAGAGACCAAAAGACACAAAAATGGAATCAATACAGGAAGAGGCCAAACCCCCAATCATACCAGCGATACAAAGATGCGAGAAACAACTACACGGCAGTGAGGAGAGAGGCAGAAAGAAATTTTGAAAAAGGGATTGCAGACAAATGTAAAACAGAACCAGGTCTATTCTATAAATTCATAAACAACAAATTGCAGGTAAAGGATAATATTCAGAGGTTGAAAATGGGAAATAGATTCACGGAAAATGAAAAGGAAATGTGTGAAACATTAAACGAAAAGTTCCAAAGTGTGTTTGTACAAAATGAAATCTTCAGGGAACCAGATACAATAAGAATTCCAGAGAACAACATAGAGCACATAGAGGTGTCTAGAGACGAAGTGGAAAAAATGCTCAAAGAGCTAAATAAGAACAAAGCAGTTGGTCCAGATGGAGTTTCACCATGGGTTCTGAGAGAATGTGCACCTGAGCTCAGCATCCCTCTTCAACTGATCTTTCAGGCATCCCTGTTTACAGGAGTTGTAGCTGATGTGTGGAAAAAGGCTAACATAGTTCCAATTTACAAGAGTGGAAGCAGGGAAGACCCCCTTAATTATAGACCGGTATCATTGACAAGTGTAATAGTCAAAATATTGGAAAAAATAATTAAAACTAAATGGGTAGCACACCTGGAGAGAAATGATATAATATCAGACAGACAGTATGGTTTTCGATCTGGTAGATCCTGTGTATCGAATTTACTCAGTTTTTATGATCGAGCAACAGAGATATTACAGGAAAGAGATGGTTGGGCTGACTGCATCTATCTGGACCTAAAAAAGGCTTTCGACAGAGTTCCACATAAGAGGTTGTTCTGGAAACTGGAAAATATTGGAGGAGTGACAGGTACGCTTCTAACATGGATGAAAAACTTTCTGACTGATAGAAAAATGAGGGCTGTGATCAGAGGCAATGTATCGGACTGGAGAAATGTCACAAGTGGAGTACCACAGGGTTCAGTTCTTGCACCAGTGATGTTTATTGTCTACATAAATGATCTACCAGTTGGTATACAGAATTATATGAACATGTTTGCTGATGATGCTAAGATAATAGGAAGGATAAGAAATTTAGATGATTGTCATGCCCTTCAAGAAGACCTGGATAAAATAAGTATATGGAGCACCACTTGGCAAATGGAATTTAATGTTAATAAATGTCATGTTATGGAATGTGGAATAGGAGAACATAGACCCCACACAACCTATATATTATGTGAGAAATCTTTAAAGAACTCTGATAAAGAAAGAGATCTAGGGGTGGTTCTAGATAGAAAACTATCACCTGAAGACCACATAAAGAATATTGTGCAAGGAGCCTATGCTATGCTTTCTAACTTCAGAATTGCTTTTAAATACATGGATGGGGATATACTAAAGAAATTGTTCATGACTTTTGTTAGGCCAAAGCTAGAATATGCAGCTGTTGTTTGGTGCCCATATCTTAAGAAGCACATCAACAAACTGGAAAAGGTGCAAAGACATGCTACTAAGTGGCTCCCAGAACTGAAGGGTAAGAGCTACGAGGAAAGGTTAGAAGCATTAAATATGCCAAAACTAGAAGACAGAAGAAAAAGAGGCGATATGATCACTACATACAAAATAGTAACAGGAATTGATAAAATCGACAGGAAAGATTTCCTGAGACCTGGAACTTCAAGAACAAGAGGTCATAGATATAAACTGGCTAAACACAGATGCCGAAGAAATATAAGAAAATTCACTTTCGCAAACAGAGTGGTAGACGGTTGGAACAAGTTGGGGGAGAAGGTGGTGGAGGCCAAGACCGTCAGTAGTTTCAAAGCGTTATATGACAAAGAGTGCTGGGAAGACGGGACACCACGAGCGTAGCTCTCATCCTGTAACTACACTTAGGTAATTACACTTAGGTAATTACAAGGTGAGTCACTTAGGTGTTCATAGTCTGAGAGCACACGATATTCTGGCTGGCAGAAGCGCAAGGGACTCCAACAATAACTGGCGATGTCTTGTGATTGGCGAGGAACCGGAGTGGCGTGTTGGTTGGCGGCCAATGAGGAAGCTGGATGGCCGCAAGTCGCTAGTTAGGCAGTTGAAGGGTTCGGCGCGTCGACCAGGTGTGTACAGCAGGTGCTGGAGTGGGGGGAGGAGGGAGTTGCTGGTGCGTGTGGCTATCTTAATATATACGTTTAGCCACTACAAAACGTATCTTGTATATTGATGAGGATGTGATGAAATACAGAAATAGCAGGCTAAATCTCTGATAAGAGATTATTGTCACAACTCTCCCCCGAAGCCTGCTGTTTCGGGTGAATCATGTCCACTGGAGGTAGAGTGGGAGGTGGAGCTGCCTCTACCTCATGCACTCTGGAGAGGGCGTCAGCGATGATGTTATCAGGCCCCTTGATGTAGCAGATCTTTAAATTGAAGCCTTGAAGATATAAAGCCCATCGCAGCAGACGTTGGTTATTAAATTGGGCTTGATGTAAGAATCTCAGAGGGTTGTGGTCCGAATAGATGGTAGTGGACCTAGCACCGTGCAGATATGGTGCAAAGTGTTGTAAGCT
>WNGS01006678.1:27876-43895 GCA_020271785.1 Procambarus virginalis
CCATAGCTCGTGCTACATGGACACTTCGTCCTGAGTAGCTAAATCTTTAACAACAACGTACATCCCTCATGACAATCGACTTGAGAATGGTCCAGGACGGACCGAAACGTCGTCGTCTCTTCACCGTCTAGTGTGTGGTCTGGTCAACATACTTTAGCCACGTTATTGTGACTCATCGCCTGCACACAGTTATTAGTCTTGCTGCACACCCACCCAACTGGGCGGCAGCTTTACAGTCATGTGCATGCACACTTACAGTAAGCAAATTTTGGATACTTCGCTAAGATTTCGGGCAGCACATTATTATGCATGTACTTACACATTTCTTACAGTAAGCAAATTTTGGATACTTCGCTAAGATTTCGGGCAGCACATCATTATAAATGAAGTACTTACACATTTCTTGGAAACCATTGATGGTGTTATCTCTAAATTCCGTGATTTTTTCACATTCCATTATATAATGACGCAAAGTATGCGAATAGTTCTGCTGACAGAGTTTATATTTAGTCAGATCTACATCAGCAGATGTTACAAACTCCCAGAGGTACTTGTAGCCGAGCCTAAGCCTAGCAGTGGTAAGATCAAGAAGTCTGCTAACCTTATTGGATGACCCATAGACATGCGGTTCTTCCTGCATAATAGAATAATGATAGATGGAGTAACTGGTGTGAATTTCACTTTACCTCAAGTCTCCGAAATTTAGTTGATGTTCCCGGAATATTACTGCCCTCAGGCTGCTCAAAGGCAGTCCAAGTTGGTAATCAATTCCCTCTTTACGAGCAAAAGTCTTGGCCAACTCATTAGTTCCATCATGCATTCGGAGACCAATATGGGAAGGAATCCACAGGAGACAAACTCTGATTCCATCATTGATTATTTCATTATACCTGTGTCTAGCTTCAGAGATAAGCACGCCACTGTTATGCCTGTTGTGTATTAAAATGACTACATTTTTATGTAAATTTCTTTTTGTAAAAGATGATGATAAACTTCAATAAATGTAAGTAATTATCAAAGAAGGCACCAAGCCGGGAAGGTTATGTAGCACCATCAAATAAAGGTATTATTGAAACTTTATAGGAAAACGTTAAATCTTAAATATATCTCTATTCCTATACTTGAAATATTGTATACTTTGCTCTCTCCATCGTACTTCTGCACCTGCTGGCAAGTGGTGCGGTGCGATGTGCAGGTGGTGTTCATTACTAGGTGAGCTGGCAGGTGGTGTTCACTGCTAGATGACCTGCTGTTCACCTAGCAGTAATTAGGTACCTGGGAGTTAGTTCATTGTTGTGGGGATGTATATCCTAAGGCCCTGTATACAATGTTCACAACAGAAGAATGTATAATCATTTCATGGTATACAACACATTGAGAAGGAATGAAGGTTAGATTTGAAAATTTAGTTTTTAATACACTTACTCATTTATTGAGTCTTTCCTTCACCTTCATTCAAGCACAAGGGTATTACAGTAAGTTTCTCCATTATTATTTTTATTAATATTATTAGTTTTTTTTATTATTTGTATTATTGTTAACAGGAGGAGTGAGGGGGGGAGGGGTAATGGTTCACATGTCCACATTCCAATGCCCGCTTCCCAGGGCTGAGGGTGCGGGGGTGTACAATAAACCAAGCACCTCCGGCGGCCGCTTGTCGAAGGCGGAAGTGTAGCCTAGGCCGTTTGTCATGATAATTAGTGATGGCTTTTATTTTGATTATGGGTTCGTAATCCAGTTAAGCCTTTATTCTTAATTTGTATTACAATGCTGGTAAAATACACTTCTTGATGATGAGTATGGAGTACAAATGAACTCATTGTGTACCCTATGCTCACAGGATGAGTATATAGGGTACACAATGAACTACCACTCACACGATGGGTATGGGATGCACAAGAAACTATCGCACAGAAGATGAGTATGGAGAGCAAAGTAAACAAAGATTCACACGATGAGAAAGGGTTGCACGATGTCCTATGTGACTCACAGAATGAGTATGAGGTGCACAATAAACTACAGGTAACAGGATAAGTATGGGTTGCACAATAATTTACAGGTCACAGGATGGGTATGGGGTGCACAAACAACTGGTAACAGGATGAGTATGGGTTCACGTAATGTAACTGTTCACCTAGCAGTAAGTAGGTACTCAGGAATTAGTCAGCTTGTTGTGGGGTTGCATCCTAGGCGGGGTCAGTAATTCGACCTTAAGGATGTCCTTGATAAAAGCCTATCGTGTATGAATATACTGTGGTTTCCTGTCCCCCCAAAAATGAATTATTATAATTATAATATTATGGTTTATAATTAAGTTTTAAGAGTGATTATGCGTCATAATTAACATACGTCTATCTTTACCTCAACATTTTATAAGTTAATTTCTGTCTGTATATGATGATGATCATATACAATTAAGGTAGCATTGCAACTTTATAGGAAATTGTTAAGTCCAAAATATATCTTGATTCTTATACTCGAGATATTGTTACAATAAACGTTTGAAAACAAAGTTTATATCTGTATTTAAAATATAAAATATTTGCGTTTATCAACGCATCTCTCTGAATTACTAATTTTTTCTTAATTGTGAAGCCTGTATTGCCCGCCTGGCAGGACACTGATTCATTGGAAGTTTTCATGTGTCCGGACACCGGCGATGGTGTGGTATTGGCTATTTATTTAACCATGTCTTGGCTTTCATTTAAGATATATTTATTTGAAATGTAGTCACATTATCGTCTACATCTTTGTTTATGCTGACATATACACCTTTGATGTTACTTTGCACATATGCAAATGAATTACACAATTAATTCACTTGTTTGCAGGCCTTCACACTCCCTGAGATAGCCACCACGTAACTGTAAAAAGGCATATATCTTCAGCTTATATTTCTATCTTTATTATGACATAGAAAACTTCGTTTATTACAATATTTAGATTAAATTAACATTGATCTTCGAAAGATCATAGATCCTATCGATAGGGAGAGCGTCGGCCAAGAAACCTTGTTTAAAATATGAATATCTTTCCTGCCTAATAAGATATAATCTCTGTGATGGATTCACAAAAACTATTTTATCTCTGCGTTTCTGATAACATATACAAATATAAGTTTTATTTGCGAATCTCTATTAACTAAGCAATATATCAAAGAGCGTGTTAGGTTCGGTGTTCTATGAACGAAAAGGACATGAGTAGTTTAAGTAGCGAACGCATACAAACGAATAACGATAGTATCTATATAGCAAAATTATTGTCCTGTGGAGTTGATTTAACTTCCAGACACATTTTTTTAAATAAATATTAAATGTTTTGTGGGTATTGATGAAATATATTATTACAAATACCCATTGTACTTGTTAATATCATTAATTAAATTTGCGACAATTTGAGCAAAGAAGTGCGACGACTGGATCACGGTGTACAGGAGGCTGACATGGCAGCAAACACTCTCCAGGCGACCATATATCTTGGATAAGTCGCTCCACAATTTTGTCGCTTGGACCGTCGACTTCCTATGGCGTCACCTGCTACATATTTACTTCGAATTTCGATATGAAATTACATTATTTCAGAGTGAAAATAGGTTTGATCGTGTTCTACGTGCAGCACCAACATTACAGTCAGTAAATATATCATATTTCTTCATTACTTACGTAATACTAGGAGGATTTGGGTACATTTGGGTAGATTTGGGTAGATTTGGGTAATTCTACGGACCCTACTGCAGTTCAAACGCTGTGCAGGTCGGTTGTCGCCCCTCAGTCATCAACAAACGTGCTGGAGGTCGTCGACCCTCATTCACCAACAATTGTGCATGTGGTCGTCTCCCCGCAGTCACCAACAACTGTACAGGTGGTCGTCTCCCCGCAGTCACCAACAACTGTACAGGTGATCGTCTCCCCGCAGTCACCAACAACTGTACAGGTGGTCGTCTCCCCGCAATCACTAACAACTGTGCAAGTGGTCGTCTCCCCGCAGTCACCAACCACTGTGCAGGTATCACCACCGAGGTTGATTGCCCATATAGGAAGGAATCCGATTTGGACGTGAAAATGAGTGTAGAACAGCAGCAAACGGCAGCTACTGAACTTCGCAGTAACAAGAGAGACGTGTTCTCTTCGGCTCACGAACCAGAGGAATTGGTGGACTCCATGGTTCCTTGGATCAGCCAGCTCAAGCAGAACATTGAGAGCTCAGGGTCCCAAATCTACGAGGCAGGCCTCGAGTTGTGCGACTCCATGACGTCCCAGGGCATGCAGGTTGAGGTAGGTCGAGATACAGTTTGAGGTTTTGGTTTGCATTATTTTTTAAGCTTTGTTAGTCAGATCCAGTTTATTTGTGTACTCTGGCAAGATAGTACCATGCTATGTACTCTCACAAACCCAATGTACCTTCTTGTATATAAATAAATAAAAAATAATAAAATAAGATTTGAGGTATTGCAGGGAGTGGCCTCTGACTCCATAATGATGTAATTTAAGAAGAAGGTTTTGGTGGTTGACAGTGTCAAAAGCCTTATGCAGGTCCTCAAATAACCCAACAGGGAACTCATTTTTATCAAGAGCTGCATGAATCGAGTTAATCATACTAATAAGTGCATCGTTAGTGCTTTTTTTGGGTCTGAAGCCATATTGACAAGAGCTCAGTATATTGTGTTTGGCTAGATAAGAGTAAAGCTGCTTGTAGATTAGTTTTTCAAATATTTTTGAAAAGTTAGGCAGGATTGATATAGGTCTGTAGTGGTTAACATCTGTGAGATCACCACATTTGTGGACAGGGGTTACTCTCGCTTTCTTTAGAATATCTGGAAAGGTTTGGAGTTCAAGTGACTTGTTGAAGAGCAATGCAATAGCAGGGGCTAAAGATCTGGACGAGGTCTGATCGTCCAGATCGGCTAAAGATCTGGTACAGTGCTAAAATCACTGTACGAGGATCAGGTCATAGGTGTCGAGGTGGTAAACACAATATTGCACCTCAAATCCAGAATGTTAATAATATACAAGATAACATTTCATCACAATATATAGCACATCCTCCAGGGGTCACGACGATCATATATGCTGATGACATTCTTATACAAGGCACTTCTGGGAACAAAATTCAAACTGCTCTTAACATACTTGGTACAACCTGTCACAAGTTAGGCTTAGTTATAAATGCAGATAAAACCAACTATGAGTATAGGAAACGAAGAAATATAAAACTTACTCTAAATGGTGTGGAACTGAGCCGTGTTCAGAAGTACAAGTATCTGGGCATGTATGTTGGATACACATGTGAGAGTAAAAATGCTGAAATAAATCATATCAGCACCTTATGTAAAGCCCGTCTGCATCCTCTAAAAGCACTGGCTTTTTCTGGTAAAGGTGTTGGGGTACCTATCTTGCGGATGTTATACATAAGCACTGTTCGGTCCCTGATAGACTACGCAGCACCCGTTTTGTCTTACACAGGCCAAGGCAGACTCAAAAAAATAGAGCTGATACAGAACGAGGCTATGAGGATTATTCTTGGATGTCAAAGAAATGCAATGATTGAAATAATGAGAATGGAATTAAATTTACAGAGTGTGTGTGATAGAGTCCGTGACATTAACACTAGAGTATCTATTCGTTTCATGCGGAGAAAAGGAGGGGATAAGCTGTTTGAGAGCGTTCAGACCTGTCTGAGTGACGTACACACTTCCAGGAAACTGAGGGAGACACGCTACACGAGGGGATTAGCTCATGACCTCAGGGAATACGATGTACTTGACTGCTGTAAACCCTCTCGACAGTGTAATATGTCTGCTCCATGGAAAGTACAGAAAATAGACGTCGAAATTGCACCCCTCAAGGTGAAAAAGATTCATCATGAACCGGGACAATTACGGTGTTTGTATGGAAGCATGATATCTCGGTTACCAAGAGACAACAGTTTACATGTATATTGTGACGGGTCGGTGGCGGAGGATGGCAGGGCAGGGTGTGGTGTCCTAATAAGGGATTATACGGAGTTTGGGACTGTGGACAGGATAATTGAACTCCGGCTTAGTAATTATATATCATCCACACAAGCTGAACTGCAGGCCATTCTGGCATGTTTGGAGGAAGTACGTCATGACAACAAAAATGTTTTTGTATTTGTCGATAGCCGAGGAGCACTTGAGTCCTTAAACAGTCGAAACCCAGTCTTCGTCTCCATAGTTGAGGATTGTAAGAGAAGAATAACTGAGATACAGCTGAAAGGACATAGTGTGAAATTCATGTGGATTCCATCTCATGTTGGAATAGTGCTCAACGAGGTGGCGGATGACTTGGCCAAACGTGCCACATCAAAACCACAAGTTGACATTGAATGTGAATTCACAATGAGACAAATTCGAAGCAAAATCAGAAATATTCAGGCACAGGCAGGAGCGGAGAGGAGAGATCTAATGTATGAGAGAAGTCAAACCATGCAACACTACATGTATGTGAGTCAAAACACCCATTTCACTTATGGTAAAAGGAGAAATGCTTGGAGTGACTCTGTGTACATGCGGCTCAGGCTTGGGTACAAATATTACTGGGAATATGGGATAGGTGTTCATGATAATGACACGAAGTGTAAACTATGTGGTATGTTAAGGTCTCACACCCTTGCCCATTATGTTCTTGATTGTCCGTTGATTAATGTATATAGAAACACTGAGATAAGGACTGTTCCTGAACAAATAGCCTGGATGTGTCACAACGGAAAAGTTGATGAAATTCTTGAGAGATATAAGAATTTTGCACCAAGACTGTAATATTTTGTTGAATTATCTGCATGTCTCTTGCAAATTGTCTATACAGTATACCTAGGTCATAAAAGTATTTGTGTACGTCTGATATCATACTTCTCGTGAAGGAGGAAATGTATATGTTTATCTCTCAGAATGTTTGGTAATATGATTATTGTTTGTGATGTGTGTATATGTATGTATTAACACGATGTACTGAACGGGGTGAGAATAGCTTGAGCTACCTCATCCCTTTGTGTGTATTTTACATCAATAAACTTATTTCAATTTCAATTTCAATTTCAATAGCACATAGCCAACTTTTGTACATAGGTTATAAAAATATATAATTATACCTTGGTGTTTTGCCAAAGCTCTTTCTGTGAAAACTATTTATGTATATGTGTAGGGTATATATCTTCCAAACCATAATGGAAACTGACCCAACTATGGGATTGGTTAACCCAAGTATCGCGTTTTCAAAAGGGTCGCCCATGTTAGAAAAGACGAACGCCGAAAGAATATTGTTGAAACCATCTTGATAACTTATTAAACAAAAATTATTTATTAGTCAAAAGAAAGACAAACGCGATCTATATATAAAACCTCTACCAGACAAATATTATAAGTAAAACCGAAGATATTTGTAGTTGTATAAAAGTAGCAGTTTTCATAGCTCGTCGAGCTCGAAACCCGCAGTATTCATCTTAGAACAATGCCTATTTCACGCAGATTCTTTAATAAACGTAAGAGTTTTATATGTCGCAATACAGATAGAAATATAAGCTTCATTTTAAATGCCCTACCATGTGCATATTTAAATTTAAAGCAAAGATAAGTGTACTTTTATAATAGCCGAGCTCCGACCCCGGACAAATCGATCAACGGAGCAGCTCTCACTCTCAGAACAATGTTTAATTCACGTGAATTCGTTAATAAACTTGTATGTTTTATATGCCTCAAGAAAGATAGGAATATAAGGCTCATTTTAAACACTTTACCATAGACATAATTAAAGTTCTAATGATATTTATTTGTTTTAATAATCGCCGAGCTCCGACCCCCGCACAGACTGATTGACAGAGCAACTCTCAGAATAATGTCTATTTTACGTAAATTCATTAATAAACACAAATGTTTTGTCTTAAGAAAGCTAGAAATATAAGCTCTATTTTAAATGCATTACAATATAAATATTTAAAGCTCGAGTAAAGATGCATATGTTTTTATAGTGGCGTTCAGTAGCTTGTCGAGCACGGAGTGCAGACGCATACACACTTGCCGATATATTGTATAATTAACAAAGATACACTGATAAAGCCTAAAATCTTATATGCCTCCAGAAAGACCGAGATATAAACATTATTGTGAGTGCACCAAAGGAAATAAATCATGTTTGAGGGCAAAGATATATCAATTTTAAATTAAGTTTCGACTCTCACCTGGGCGAGAGATAGGGCGACTCGCCCCATCTGTTGGAGATTCTGTCCACCTGAAGACCCAAAGCTACTCAAACCCTCCTAGCATTATGTAAGTAATGAAGTAATATGGTATATTTACTCACGATAATGTGGGTGCTGAATGCAGAACATGGGAAAACATATATTTACTTCAAAATAATATAATTTCAATATGAAATAAGTAAATGAGTGACATCAAAGGAAGTCGACGGTCCGAGCGTCAATGTTGTGGAGCGACTTATCCAAGATATATCGTTGTCTGGAAAGTGTTGGCATATCAACCTTCTGTACACAGTGATCCAGTCGTCGCATTTCTCTGCTCAAATTATCACAAATTTAAATTATGATGTTAACAAGTAGAATACGTATTTTAAATAAAATCTAACATGACTAGCCAGAAAACATTTATTAAAAAATACATGTCTGGAAGTTAATAATTTTGTTATATATATATACTCGTTATTCGTTGACATGCGTTCGCTACTTAATTTACCATGTACTGTACTTACGTAAAATCTTCCTTTGTGTGCAGGACAAACATATCAATTGTGACACTAGCTCTCCATATATGTCAGTTGCTTAATTTAGAAACTGTACTTGTGGTCGATCTCGAACCCATTTATGATGTGACGACTTACAATGAATTTTGTAACTAGCTCATCAAGATTGTAACTTGCTTAGCTAAATGAATTGTGGGGTTAAATTCCTGAGCCCATTATGTGCCTCTGTAACCCTTTCCACTACTGCCAACAAGATGAGTATGGGGGTGCATAATAAATGAACTAAACTAAACTGTCTCTTCGCTCATCTCGCCGAACCCTACACGCTCTGTGATATATTGTTTAATTACATGAGATTCACAAATAAAGCTTATAATTGTATGTGTTATCAAAAAGGCAGAGAGTTTAGTTTAGTTTATTTATTATGCACCCTATACCCATCCTGTAGGCAGTAGTGGAGAGTGTTACAGAGGCACATAATGGGCTCAGGGACTGAGCCCCACAATTCATATAGCTAAGGAAGTTATATTCTTGATGAGTTACAAAAGTCAATTCACATCGTCACATCAACAATGGGCTCGAGACCGACCACAAGTACAGTTTATAATTTAAGCAACTGACATATATGGAGGGCTAGTGTCACAATTTGTATGTTTATCCTATGCATAACTCCCAAACCCATCCATTGGGCAGTGGTGGATAGGTTACAATCAAGTCGTTTTTGTGTTTTATTCAGAGAGATTAGATCTTATTGGGCGAGGAAAGATATTCATATTTCAAAGAAGGTTTCTTGGCTGACGCTCTCCATTGATGGAAAACACAACCTTTTGAAAATCAATGTTAGTTTGATCTTGATATTATAATAAACAAAAGTTTTTATGTTATCAGAAAGGTAGAAATATAGACTACACTTAGTCTTTTATCATAAATATAGTTGAAGTGAAAGCGAAGATATATGCATTTTGATAGTTACTTGATGGCTAGCTTAGTGAGTGTGAATCCCTGCACACCTGCTAATAAATTGTATAATTAGTTTCCATATATTTTAATTAACTTTAAAAATCTATGTCAGAAGAAAGGAAGATGTAGCCGTTAATGTGACAACATTTAAAAAAATATATCTCTTGAATTAAATAAATAATATCACCCTATCGCCGGTGTCTGGACATATGAAAATTTCCTAGGTATCAGTGTCCAGCCAGGCGGGGGATCACAGGCTGCACAATACTGATAAATTATGTAATGCACAGAGATGTGTTGATGAACATTAATGTTTTATATTTTATTAAAAATACAGATATAAACTTTGTTTTCAAACGTTGAATGTAACAATATTTCAAGTATGAGAACCAAGATATATTTATGATTTAACGATTTTCTATAAAGTTGCAATGATACCGTAATTGCACTCTATGATCATCATATGACGCAGGATCGATGTCTAGGTGAATTATGGCTGACACAGTCAGATTTTATATGTCAACCACAAGGAGGTAATTATCAAAAGAAGGTGTCAAACTGGGGAATGTCATCCACAAGTACAGCTCTTAAGTATAAACCTTATATAATATATATCTTGAGAAATTCAGAAACATAAAATACATTTAACCCTTCCACTGCGGATACAAGACACTCTGTACATTGACAACATCGCACACTAATATTTTTACCACTTCGGACACCAGCTTTCGACGTTTCGCATATGTGTACGTGTTCCATATTTAAACGACAATATAATGCTACAGTATTAACAATTAAAATCTTCTACTTAACAGGTATATAGTTATTAACCCTTTAACTGCGCAACGCGCCTGCAGGCTCGCGTCTGGTTTGCGCAACGCGCCTCTGGGTATTTGTATTTTTCACGTTCGATTCAAAACTCCCGCGGCTACATGGGGTTCACATCAGCTTCCTCAGGGCTCTTGTAAACAGACGCCATCTTTAAAAAAAATCGTGGTCCACATTCCCGGGTGTGGGAGCCTCAGTAGTGAGTGAGCAGCCAAGGCTGGCGCTCGCAGCATAAGCGCACAGCACTGCTGTTCAGCGTGTGACCACAGCATCGCCTAATAATGTCAAAATATATATATAACTTGTATTATTTAGCCATGATAGTATTATAGAAGAGCCTGAGTGTGATAATGACTGGGTACAATGTTCAAATATCAGTGATTCAATGCTGTTCACGATGTTCACAGCGCTTGCCACAGCACCACAGCATTATTTCGTCCATCTAGGAATCTTCAAACAATTTCTTAGGTTCCTTTTCAAAATAAACGTATGGTCAATTATTCATTTACAGGAATTAGTGACCAGGATTGTGGTTATAATTAGCGTTGTGCGTAGTATTGTGGAAGGAGGAATTTTGGTGAGGGAGGGAGGGAGGGCGAGAATTGAGGTAGCCTCATTGCGTGTGTGTGTGTGGCTGCCACTCTTGTTTTGCTCACCATACTAGCTTAGTGGTTCGCTATGGGCAAAACATGTGTACATGGGTATATATAGTGTGTATATAGTGTAAGAACAGCAACAGGAGAATGTTGAGAGGAGCTATTTTGGTGAGGGATGTGACGTAATCGTAGCGTCGTCTGCTGTGTGATTTTTCATGCAGTGTATGGTGGCCACTGTACTGTTTGGACACAATACCGGCTTACTTGCATAGTTCTGGTAAATAAAACATGTAGATAGGTATATAGAACATGTGTAATAAGAACTATAACAGTATGGTGGGAGGAGCAATGTTGGCGAGTAAGATGTTGGAGTGAGGGAGACTGGCTGGGTGTGGCTGCTCTCACTCGAGGTGTTCTGAATGTGTTCATGGCCAAATGCTCCTATTGGCCCATACGAGGCAGCTGCTATTGGCATATACGAGGCAGCTGCTATTGGCCCATATGAGGCAGCTCCTATTGGCCCATATGAGGCAGCTCCTATTGGCCCATACGAGGCAGCTCCTATTGGCGAAGCAGCTGCTACGCGATGTTCTGAATGTGTTGATGGTAAATGTATATGGTGTGTGACAGTGTATAGTGTGTACATATGTTGTAAATATACATAAATGAACATGAAACATTGGTGTGAATAACTGTATGATGGGAGGGGGCAAAGTTGGCGAATACAATGTTGGAGAAGTGAGGGAGGGCTGGCTGGGTGTGGCAGCTCTCACTCGCGGTGTTCTGAGTGTGTTGATGGTGAATGTATATAGTGTGTGACAGTGTATAGTGTGTAAATAGATTGTATATATACATAAATTAGCATGATACATAGTAAATATGTGCTGCATATGTGTACACAAGTGTCATGCACGTAACACAGTGTCTTCGGACAGTACGGATGTTTTACATCCATAATATAGTGTACGTGTTCACTATACATAGGATTAGCACGTAAAAACAAATAAAATGTATTTGGAACTGTGCGAAAAAAATGAACGAAAATATATTCGCGGCAACTCGCGCGCCCCGCCCGAGCACCCCACCCGCCCCGGGAGCTTACGGCACGGGAGCACGGGGAATGATGACGTCACGCCCCAACTTACGGACCCCATAGCAGCCAAAGTAAGTACAATTTCGACCTTTTTTTTACATAGCCATACTGAGGGAAGGGTTTTTGACACTTTAAAAAGAAAAAATAATTTTTTCCAGAGAATTTATTTCCTGCGCACCACGGGGGTGTCATATTTGGAGGCAACGCAGTTAAGGGGTTAATGAAGTTTGGTGATGTAATAGACATAATCGGGAGTTGGTAAGGACGCCGCCCGCCAGCGTAAACACAACACGCCCGAATGCCCAGAAACACGATACAACGCACAAAACACAACACTTCTGTCAGTTTTTGGATAAACTCCTTTTATATTTATTATGTGATAGTTATACTTATATAAAATGATAACTATTATAGGTAAGCGCCTAATATTTAACATTAATCAATAAAAAAGAAGTTAGAAGCCACACGCCTGTCTGTACATGTCTTTTGTGTAAAAGTATTTTGGGCGTTCATGTACTTGTGCGCTAGCTGGCGTTCACAACTGTTCTCGCCTACAAGCATTAGAATTAAACAAACGAATTTATTTTTTCATTTATATACAAGAAGAGAAGGCTACCCTTGAGTCTGTAATATTCATCTGATCACTGGTCTCCCATTTGGTCCTCATTGCTTTATCTTACTATTATTGTATGTCAATAACTGGATTATGCAATTTCAGTTTCTTCTATTTCTTTCATTATTATGCACCCCATACCCATCCCGTGGGCGGTGGTGTAAAGGATTACAGAGGCACATAATCGGTTAAGGAACTGAACCCTCTAGTTCGTTTAGCTAAGCAAATAACAATGTTTGATGCTAGTTACAAAATTATTAATGTTGTATACACATGTACACACACTCATACATACATGTACACACATATATATATATATATATTATATATATATATATATATATATATATATAATATATATATATATATATATATATGCAAACAAGCCTGAATGGTCCCCAGGACTAGATACAACTGAAAACTCACACCCCAGAAGTGACTCGAACCCATACTCCCAGGAGCAACGCAACTGGTATGTACAGGGATGCCTTAAACCACTTGACCATCACGACCGGACAAAAGGAAGTGATAGCCTGAGCTATAGGAACCACTTCCCCGCCGGCACCTGGATGGTTATCTTGGGCATAGCATTTATCAAATCACCTCATTTTTTGGGGCAACACGTGAGGAACACAAATGCAAACAAGCCTGAATGGTCCCCAGGACTAGATACAACTGAAAACTCACACCCCAGAAGTGACTCGAACCCATACTCCCAGGAGCAACGCAACTGGTATGTACAGGGATGCCTTAAACCACTTGACCATCACGACCGGACAAAAGGAAGTGATAGCCTGAGCTATATGAACCACTTCCCCGCCGGCACTGGATGGTTATCTTGGGCATAGCATTTTATCAAATCACCTCATTTTTGGGGCAACACGTGAGGAACACAAATGCAAACAAGCCTGAATGGTCCCCAGGACTAGATACACTGAAAACTCACACCCCAGAAGTGACTCGAACCCATACTCCCAGGAGCAACGCAACTGGTATGTACAGGGATGCCTTAAACCACTTGACCATCACGACCGGACAAAAGGAAGTGATAGCCTGAGCTATATGAACCACTTCCCCGCCGGCACCTGGATGGTTATCTTGGGCATAGCATTTTATCAAATCACCTCATTTTTGGGGCAACACGTGAGGAACACAAATGCAAACAAGCCTGAATGGTCCCCAGGACTAGATACAACTGAAACTCACACCCCAGAAGTGACTCGAACCCATACTCCCAGGAGCAACGCAACTGGTATGTACAGGGATGCCTTAAACCACTTGACCATCACGACCGACAAAAGGAAGTGATAGCCTGAGCTATATGAACCACTTCCCCGCCGGCACCTGGATGTTATCTTGGGCATAGCATTTTATCAAATCACCTCATTTTTTTGGGGCAACACGTGAGGAACACAATGCAAACAAGCCTGAATGGTCCCCAGGACTAGATACAACTGAAAACTCACACCCCAGAAGTGACTCGAACCCAACTCCCAGGAGCAACGCAACTGGTATGTACAGGATGCCTTAAACCACTTGACCATCACGACCGGACATAGGAAGTGATAGCCTGAGCTATGAACCACTTCCCCGCCGGCACCTGGATTGTTATCTTGGGCATAGCATTTTATCAAATCACCTCATTTTTGGGGTGATTTGATAAAATGCTATGCCCAGATAACCATCCAGGTGCCGGCGGGGAAGTGGTTCATATAGCTCAGCTATCACTTCCTTTTGTCCGGTCGTGATGGTCAAGTGGTTTAAGGCATCCCTGTACATACCGTTGCGTTGCTCCTGGGAGTATGGGTTCGAGTCACTTCTGGGGTGTGAGTTTTCAGTTGTATCTAGTCCTGGGGACCATTCAGGCTTGTTTGCATTTGTGTTCCTCACGTGTTGCCCCAAAAAATGAGGTGATTTGATAAAATGCTATGCCCAAGATAACCATCCAGGTGCCGGCGGGGAAGTGGTTCATATAGCTCAGGCTATCACTTCCTTTTGTCCGGTCGTGATGGTCAAGTGGTTTAAGGCATCCCTGTACATACCAGTTGCGTTGCTCCTGGGAGTATGGGTTCGAGTCACTTCTGGGGTGTGAGTTTTCAGTTGTATCTAGTCCTGGGGACCATTCAGGCTTGTTTGCATTTGTGTTCCTCACGTGTTGCCCCAAAAAATGAGGTGATTTGATAAAATGCTATGCCCAAGATAACCATCCAGGTGCCGGCGGGGAAGTGGTTCATATAGCTCAGGCTATCACTTCCTTTGTCCGGTCGTGATGGTCAAGTGGTTTAAGGCATCCCTGTACATACCAGTTGCGTTGCTCCTGGGAGTATGGGTTCGAGTCACTTCTGGGGTGTGAGTTTTCAGTTGTATCTAGTCCTGGGGACCATTCAGGCTTGTTTGCATTTGTGTTCCTCACGTGTTGCCCCAAAAAATGAGGTGATTTGATAAAATGCTATGCCCAAGATAACCATCCAGTGCCGGCGGGGAAGTGGTTCATAGCTCGGCTATCACTTCCTTATGTCCGGTCGTGATGGTCAAGTGGTTTAAGGCATCCCTGTACATACCAGTTGCGTTGCTCCTGGGAGTATGGGTTCGAGTCACTTCTGGGGTGTGAGTTTTCAGTTGTATCTAGTCCTGGGGACCATTCAGGCTTGTTTGCATTTGTGTTCCTCACGTGTTGCCCCAAAAATGAGGTGATTTGATAAAATGCTATGCCCAAGATAACCATCCAGGTGCCGGCGGGGAAGTGGTTCATATAGCTCAGGCTATCACTTCCTTTTGTCCGGTCGTGATGGTCAAGTGGTTTAAGGCATCCCTGTACATACCAGTTGCGTTGCTCCTGGGAGTATGGGTTCGAGTCACTTCTGGGGTGTGAGTTTTCAGTTGTATCTAGTCCTGGGGACCATTCAGGCTTGTTTGCATTTGTGTTCCTCACGTGTTGCCCCCAAAAATGAGGTGATTTGATAAAATGCTATGCCCAAGATAACCATCCAAGTGCCGCGGGGAAGTGGTCATATAGCTCAGGCTACACTTCCTTTTGTCCGGTCGTGATGGTCAAGTGTTTAAGGCATCCCTGTACATACCAGTTGCGTTGCTCCTGGGAGTATGGGTTCGAGTCACTTCTGGGGTGTGAGTTTTCAGTTGTATATATATACTATATATATATATTATATATAATATATATATATATATATATATATATATATATATATATTACCATA
>WNGS01006680.1:16328-35425 GCA_020271785.1 Procambarus virginalis
AAAAAAGAGGGACTTAACCTGGGAGGCGGTCGTCGCTCACTCCTCAACTCGAAGTAGAGAGACAACTGGCTGCAACCGCCGACCCAAAGCAATACAGGCCAACGGGGCCCAGGGACATTCACAAGGTAACGAGCAGCCAGGACCCTGTTCGACCGCAAAAAACCCCGCACCCGAATATCAGACCAAGACATATTTCCAAAGACGGCAGCAAGAGCCGGGAACTTACGGACGTCATGGGCACGGGAAGACCGCAGGCTGGCTGGACTTGATAACCCTGCGGACGACCTGGGAGACCCGAACCCGCGAACAGGAACAGGGAAGAAGGAAAACCAGATCAACCCAAGGCGCGTCGATCCCCGGACACAAAAGCCGTGGCGCGCAAATAACGGCGAAGCGCGGCAACCGGACACAAAAACATGATGCACCCCCGGCCGGACCAACCAAGCATCAACCACCCACAGACCCCTCCGGAACGCAGCAGTCTCATTCTTCGCCAGAAAAGAGGGAGACGGCTGCAAGCAAACAAAACAATCTCCACGACAAAAGAGCAGAAACCCCTGCCCACCAGAGGAGAGCATGAAGCTCCCCTACCCGACCCCAGAGGCTAATGCCAACAAGAAAAGAACCTTGAGGAAACAATCCAGACCGAAGGGGACCCAACGAAACGAGGAGACGAAGGTAAGCGAGCACTTTGTCCAAAACCAGGACAGCTCAGGCAACGCATGAGCAGGATGGAGGTGAAACAAGGCACGAGACAGCTTGGAGAAACAATCCAGACAATCCAGAGAAGGGGCCCCAACGAAACGAGGAGCCAAAAGGTAAAGCGAGCACTTTGTCCAAAAACCAGGGACGCTCAGGCGGCGCATGAGCAGGATGGAGGTGAAACAGGCACGAGACAGCCTTGCGAAACGGCGCAGACATGTAGCGAGTAATCTTATACTCGCTCCATTATCTCATTATCTTAATGCATTACTAATCACACAAGCTACAATCCTTTCCCCAATTACAGGTAATACTCTTCTCACCTTGTTGGAGGGAGCTGAGGTGTAATCACCATATAACCCAGCGATGTGAGAACAGCAAACCAGTACAATCTCCAGTCAAGAATGTAGTACTCGGCTTGGGCAGTTCTAGTCGACCCAAGACGCTACAGCTTCGACACAGAGCAGACAGCAGACTACGACCGCATCCAGCTACAACGCTCTCGCTCCCCGAGTTCAGACACTCGCAATTCCCAATCGAGCCGCCACGCTCTCCCGCATAGAGCTCCACGACTCCGGCCTCACTCAGCTCTCTGCTCTGCTCCAGGCTTCGTCTCAACGTCTACGACACTGCTGTATCCAGGACTACTAAATAAATATGAAACTCACTAAACACTGTGTATCTAATCAACCCAACAACGTAACATAATCGTACGTTACATTGGTGACCCCTGAGAGTTTCGACGATACCCAGCCACGATGGACTACAACATGGATTCTCACTGGACCTTCACTCCTGCTGTTGCTTGCTGTGGACCGCTGCCACCTGTCACGGAACGCTGCCAACACCCTCGCCACAGCTATGATTTTCATCGCGATCATCTCTGCATTTTCATCTACTACGGCTTGCTGCTCCACGATCGTTACTCACTCATCTGACAGTTTCATCAGCAACTACATCATGTGGGATCTACAGCCTGTCCTGCCGACTCTCCGTCGCTGCCAGGGCACTGCTTGTTCTACAGGGACTCCCACGACAGCTGCTCTTTCGTCAGATTCATCTACACGTTCACTGCATTCTGATACTCTGCCGACTCAAGCACCTTGCGCAGTACAGGACTTACAGCTTGCGTTTCCGACTCTTCGTCGCCTCCAGGACAATTCAGCTCTAGCAGTGATTCCCTCGTTGTCCTAACTACGTGCCTACATTACCTCCTATTGTCCTGGTGCCCGAGCCCATCCGCCCCGGATCTAAATGCTCCACCAGCGACCCAAGGACGCAACAATCATGCACATTCTTCTCTCCTGCTACATCGAGCTTGTCCACACACTGCCTGCATCTTTTGGTACCGGACTACATGTTCCACAACGACCACGTATTTTTTGTTATATTGTTTTCTTCCATTCCCTGGCAGGGGGAGTCCTGTAGCGAGTAATCCTTATACTCGCTCCATTATCTCATTATCTTAATGCATTACTAATCACACAAGCTACAATCCTTCCCCAATTACAGGTAATACTCTTCTCACCTTGTTGGAGGGAGCTGAGGTGTAATCACCATATAACCCAGCGATGTGAGAACAGCAAACCAGTACAATCTCCAGTCAAGAATGTAGTACTCGGCGTGGGCAGTTCTAATCGACCCAAGACGCTACAGCTTCGACACAGAGCAGACAGCAGACTACGACCGCATCCAGCTACAACGCTCTCGCTCCCCGAGTTCAGACACTCGCAGTTCCCAATCGAGCCGCCACGCTCTCCTGCATAGAGCTCCACGACTCTGGCCACACTCAGCTCTCTGCTCTGCTCCAGGCTTCGTCTCAACGTCTACAGCACTGCTGTATCCGGGACTACTAAATAAATATGAAACTCACTAAAACACTGTATCTAATCAACCCAACAACGTAACATAATCGTACGTTACAGACATAACATCGATACCGAAGGCAAGCTGAAGCGGCTCCGCCAGCGCCGCACGATATGAGGCGACAGTGTTAGGCATAAGATGCTGGTCCTGAAACAACCAAGAGAGAAAGGACAAGACCACCCAAACAGACAATGAACTAACACGACGAAGACGCAAAAAGAAACAGAAGGACCGCCAGGAAACCTTCATACTGCCGCCGAGAAGAAGCCCGCAGGTGAGACACCAACAAAGAGGCCACCTGATCACCATAGAGATGATGATAGACTTGAGTCAAAAAACCCATACGCGAAGACTCGAGAAGATCGAACCAGCCACGTGACGTACCGGCCCGATCTGCTGAAAGAGCCCAAGCAGATTCCACGGAGGAACCCTGCACCGCCTGCCAACACACGAGATGGGAACCTTAAAACAGGGAAACCACATCCCGCAAAATTGGCTTGTAAAGCTTCATCAAGGCAGCTGATGAACGCGCTGCCGAGGACAAGACGCCGGACCCTGGGACGGACCCAAGCGTCCTCACATCCTCTACGAGCCAATCCGAGGACAGCTCCAGGAGGGAAAAGAACCGCAAGGCCGAAGCCAAAAGGCCCCGGGCACGCAAGTCCTCCGCTACGAGCGCCGCTGAAAGGGTGGGAACCAGCACATGGAGCTGAACAACGCCAACATCGCGGGAAAGGGCAGGGGGCAAACAAGCACTCATTTAGGTACTCAAGATCGCCCCCAGGAAAACCTGAAGCACCGTGGAAGCTTCCCGCCACTCCAGCGTGCGGGAACGACAGAAGGAATGCCAGGAATCCAGAACAAACAAGGGGCAATCCACTAGCCATTAAGACTGGAACCTCGTAACGGAGCCAGAAAAGGAACGAAGTCCCAAACCTGAACTCAAACGGATCCATTTCCGAGGCATAATCCGGGTCACGCAGGAGGTAAGCTGCAAGGGCCGCTCGCACCACACCAGGTTGGATGCGATAAGCCAAAAACCTATAGAAAGACGGAACCGACGTACTCGGGGGAACACGGAACCGAACCGGGGAGGGAAGTTTGAATTACTTGCGGCCCTAAACAAAGGCAAAGCCACATCCCCCGGTGAAGATGGTATCACTTATGACATATTGCGTCTGCTCCCTTTAGTACCAGGGAATCCCCTGCTTGAGCTGTATAATATGAGCTATGTTACTGGGGAACTTCCTATCTCTTGGACCAACAGTATAATCATTCCAATTCCCAAGCCAAATCAAGAGAATGCTTTCCGCCCAATTTCCCTTACTAGCTGCATTTGCAAAACATTCGAGAGAATGGTCCTAAACCGTCTCCTCCATAGAATAAGAACCAGGAATGCTATCCCCCCAGATATATGGCTTCATGCATGGAAGGAGTTACAAGCGCCTGTTTCTTTAAATTCTCAGCAAACACAAATTGGGCAATCAACACAATATAATTGCTATAATGGCGTAAACGCTGCTAATCACTGCACTGGCCTTAATGCTCACTAAATCATTCCAATGGCAAATAGCACTGTAGCTCACAGTAAGGCATTAAACATCGTATATCACAGTAATGATAATAAACATAATAAGACACTGCACTGTCCTTCAACACCGTAATTCACTTCAAAGGCAATGACACAGAAAAACTGTACACATGAAAAGTTATTCAACACACAAGCATATATATATATATATATAGATCAATTCATCAATATCAATAATAGTAAGATAAATACTGGGCACACAGCCTAACACCAATAACTGGTACACTTTATATATATATATATATATATATATATATATATATATATATATATATATATATATATATATATATATATATATATATATATATATATATATATATATGTCGTACCTAGTAGCCAGAACGCACTTGTCAGCCTACTATGCAAGGCCTGATTTGCCTAATAGGCCAAGTTTTCATGAATTAATTGTTTTTCGACTACCTAACCTACCTAACCTAACCTAACCTAACTTTTTCGGCTACCTAACCTAACCTAACCTATAAAGATAGGTTAGGTTAGGTTAGGTAGGGTTGGTTAGGTTCGGTCATATATCTACGTTAATTTTAACTCCAATGAAAAAAAATTGACCTCATGCATAATGAAGTGGGTAGCTTTATCTTTTCATAAGAAAAAAATTAGAGAAAATATATTAATTCAGGAAATCTTGGCTTATTAGGCAAATCGAGGCTTGCTTAGTAGGCCAAAAAGTGAGTTCTGGCTACTAGGTACGACATATATATATATATATATATATATATATATATATATATATATATATATATATATATATATATATATTATTAAATATGACCGAAAAAGTAAGATTAATAATTCTAACACGAATTTTCTCAATTTTCCTTATGTTTGTTTTTACTGATGACGGTAAATGAAAAATCAATTCTCCAAAATTCATTCTTTATTTCTTAGTCTGACGCGACACTTGAGCGCGTTTCGTAAAACTTATTACATTTTCAAAGACTTTAGTTACACACACACAGAACAACTATAACTGAACAGAGTTTAAACAGTTTTTCTTTTTTTATACCTGCATTTGGGTGAGGTGACATGTTACAATGGTTGGGGTGAGGTGAGAACAAACACAGAACACGAAACATGGGTATAAGCTAAATAAATAATAATAATAAATAAATGTTTATTCAGGAAAGGTACATACATAGAGAGATTTTACATAAGTTGATCGATTTATAGATAGAGCTAGTACATACAATGCCTAAAGCCACTATTACGCAATGCGTTTCGGGCAAGAAAACATTAATATCTAAAACTTAATGCTAATTGAACAAAAAGAATAAAATGTTTTGAGAACAGATACAAATAAAGGTACAAAAAAAGGGGGGAACATGACTGAAAAGCAGCACAAATACAATATGTAGACAAACAGCGTTGAATAAGAAAAAAAAAAAAAAAAAAAAATAAGACATGGGTTGACAATAGAGGGGTAAGGTAGGTTACAGGGAGTTTAACAGGTAGTGTTTAGTTTTAATCTTAAACTGGTTGAGAGAGGTACAGTCTTTAACATGGTTGGGAAGGTCATTCCACATTCTGGGTCCCTTGATTTGTAGAGCATTTTTAGTTTGGTTAAGTCGTACTCTTGGAATATCAAAACTGTATTTATTTCTGGTGTGGTGCTCATGGGTTCTGTTACAGCTTTCAATGAAGCTTTTGAGGTCAGGATTGGCATTACAGTTCAGCGTTTTATATATGTATAATACACATGAGAGAATGTGCAGTGACTTAATATCTAACATATTGAGAGATTTGAGTAGGGGTACCGAGTGATGTCTGGGGCCAGAGTTGGATATTGTCCTAATAGCAGCTTTGTGTTGAGTAATTAGAGGACGTAAATGATTTTGGGTAGTAGAACCCCAAGCACAAATACCATAGTTGAGATATGGATAGATGAGGGAGTAATAGAGAGTCACCAGGGCAGGGCGGGGTACATAATATCTGATCTTGGAAAGAATGCCAACAGTTTTTGAAACTTTTTTTGATATATTTAGAATGTGTCCCTGAAAATTAAGCTTGTGATCAATGAGAACGCCAAGGAATTTGCCATCTAATTTGTTACAAATTTGGGTATTGTTAATCTTGAGATTTATTTGGTTAGAGGATTTATTGCCAAACAGAATATAGAAAGTTTTGTCAATGTTAAGGGTGAGTTTGTTGGCAGTTAGCCAAAGATGGACTTTATTAAGCTCGGTATTACTGTGGCATTTAGAGCAAGGGGGTCAGGACTGGAGTAAATGAAGGTTGTGTCGTCAGCAAATAGAATTGGTCTAAGGTGTTGGGAGGCATTTGGAAGGTCATTAATGTAGATGAGAAAGAGGAGAGGGCCAAGTATACTGCCCTGAGGAACACCAATGTTGATGGGTAGGGTAGGAGAAATTGAATTGTTCACAGAAACATACTGGAGTCTATCAGTAAGGTAAGATTTGAGGTATTGCAGGGAGAGTCCTCTGACTCCATAATGATGTAATTTAAGAAGAAGGTTTTGGTGGTTCACAGTGTCAAAGCCTTACGCAGGTCCACAAATAACCCAACAGGGAACTCATTTTTATCAAGAGCTGCATGANGTAATGCATTATTAACACACTCACACACACACATATTATATATATATATATATATATATATATATATATATATATATATATATATATATAATCAGCCTACTATGCAAAGCCCGATTTGCTTAATAGGCCGAATATTTTCTTAATTTTCCATAAATTGTTTCCAACTGGTATATTTGAAATATTATTACTATATTATACTAGGAACATAATTTATTGATGTTATATTAGTTTGGGATAGGTTAAGATACATTAGTTAGGTTAGGTAGCTTAGTTTAGGTTTGGTCATATATCTACATTAGTTTTAACTCAAATTAAACAAAATGAACTCATATATAATGAAATGGATAGCTTTATCATTTCATAAGAAAAAAATTTGAAAATGTATAAATTCAAGACAACTTGACTTATTAAGCAAATCGGACCTTGTATAGTAGGCCGGGTACTGCGTTGTGGCTCCTAGTACAACATTATATATATATATATATATATATATATATATATATATATATATATATATATATATATATATATATATATATATATATATATATATATATATATTATTACATATGACGAAACGGTAAGATTAATAATTCTAACACGAATTTTCTCGATCTTCCTTATGTTTCTTTTTACTGTTGACGGTAAATGAAAAATCAATTCTCCAAAATTCATTTTTATTTTTGGAGAATTGATTTTTCATTTACCATCAACAGTAAAAAGAAACACAAGGAAGATCGAGAAAATTCATGTTAGAATTATTAATCTTACCTTTTCGGTCATATTTAATAATATATGTCTACAGGAAAGACTGCTACCAAAATATACTAATATATGAGGTGATTTGGTAAAATGCTATGCCCAAGATAACCATCCGAGTGCCGGCGGTGAGGTGGTTCAAATAGCTTCGGCTATCACCTCATTATGTCCGGTCGTGATGGTCAAGTGGTTTAAGGCGTCTTGTACATACCAGTTGCGTTGCTCCTGGGAGCATGGGTTCGAGTCACTTCTGGGGTGTGAGTTTTTCATTCGCATATAGTCCTGGGGACCATTCAGGCTTGTTCGCATATATATATATATATATATATATATATATAATATATATATATATATATATATATATATATATATATATACACATACACAGTGGCACCTCGACATACGATTGCCCCTACTTACGATAATTTCTATATATCCCATGTAAGGATGACCATAGAGCAGAAACAAGAGATCATTCGTAATTATGAAGATGGTGTGCGGGTTGTTGGACTGGCTAGGCAATACAACAAATCTCGGTCAACGATATACACCATACTGGCTAAGAAAAAGGACATTATGGGTGCTAAAGTGATGCATCATTACAGACAAATGTTAAAACGATGGGAAAAACAAATGTCTCTTGACAAATTTGTAGTGAGACAAACAAGCACTGAACCACAACCAGGTCCTAGTGGTATTCAGGCAAAACATAGGAGAGAGAGTACCCCAGAGAAAACATCACTGCCTGTTGTGATAATGGAAGAGGACTGCCCTTCCAAACAGTAACACCTCTCCTCCTCCCCCCTCATCACCATCTTCCATATGCCATCAAGATCCCTCCATAAAGGTAAGATAAACTTAGGTACTGTATTGTAGTTAGGAAAAAACATTGTCTTCACTTTAAAATGTATTTGTATGTTAATATTTTGGAGGGTGGGGAACGGATTAATTCAAATTCTTTTATTTCTTATGGGAAAAATTGCTTCAACTTACGATATTTTGACTTACGATCCGTCTCTGGGAATGGATTAGCATCGTAATTCGAGGCCCCATTGTATATATAATTTATTTGTTATAAATATGCATGGAAATTGAAAGTTAAAATATGCTTATTTAAATAAGTTTAATACAATTCAAATTAATCCACATGTCTTTATAATATAGAATTTTATTTTCTAGAGGTGTCAGTATCTTCATTTCATTCAAAAAGACAAAAGTTACTTCAATATGTTTAATAACAACAAGGCCCTTGAAATGTTAATAGTGGAATAAGGCTTAATGGTGACAGAATTCAATTTTTATCCAGCAATACATGAATACTGAGTCGAGCTAAGTAAAATAAATATTGTATTTTTGGCAATATATCTCCTGGTGATTAATTAAGTTTTAGTTTAGTTTATTTGTTATAGTCAATTGTGCCTACATGTGGCCAGCTTTATATATGAGCAGAACATATTTATGATTCCTTGTATAGTGAATTGTATCAGGGAAACTGGAATATAAAATAAAAAATAAAGAATAAAGTAACCTGAATATATATATAATGTTCTATTCTAACTTAACTAGTGCAAAGAGAGAATCTCGAAGTCACTTGTTACATTACTTTATACTATATCCATTATCTTCATTACTCATTAACTGTAATACTTTGTCTCTTCATTTAATAATATATTTATGTGTCATTTGTCTCCACAATGGTGGTTCTTCTTATAATATCCAGTATCATACTCATTTTTCTTATATTCTCACACTTTCCTAATCAATTTTCATTGTTCATAAAAATATATTGTTAGGAACATTTGCATTCCTTCTGGTAGATCAAATTGTAATGTCAATGGAAATACACTGGCTGAGGCAAACTTTTTATTCTTAGTCTCCTTCAATATGTCTACTATTTGACACATTCCCAACATTCTTTCTTTTCCTTGGAAGTTTCTCTAACATAGATTCAATAATTCTCCAACCATTCAATCTGCTCACATCTCCAGTAAGTTCATTAATTCTCATTGTGTCCATTCATTCACTTGGACTTATTGGGAGAGTGATGGCTACCCTTCTTGCTTATTAGTGTTAGACCTTTGATAGTCCAAGTGGTCAGGCATTGTCCTTCATTCCGTACTTCAATCCCAGCTCCTATTCTGTTCTCATGTTCCTTTCATGCTTTATATTGTCATTTTGTGTTAATGCTTGCTCTTTATAAATTACCTCTTCTTAGCTCCAACATGTTGCCCTCAGTCTTTCATCATGCCATCAAAATTCCCCTAATAATAAATCATTTTAGGTCTTCACTAATACTTCTGAAAGGTCTTCCAACCATTCTTCAGTAATCCAGTAATCAGACACTGTACTGCATTGCCCACAGATACCTCAGTAACACTCATCCAATGTTTCATCTCAAACAATTCTCTGTATTTTCCAGTTTGACTCATAATGCTCACAATCATTATTTGTCCAACACATTTTAGACAGTTTTCAAGGCTTAAAATGTCTTCTCTTCCATTAACACTTCAGTAAATATTTATTAAATGCACAAAGCTTCAAGTCCTCTCCATTGCATCTTTATGAAAAGCTCTCAAGTATTACCTTAACATATACACCTCATCAGTACTTCTCCAGTACTTAATACAGTACCAAATTTGAGTCTGCATTATTGTACAATATTGCAGACCTCCTCCTCTACTGCATCTTCATTCTCTTCCTCCTCAAAACTCCTCCTAATGTGCTCCTCTTCTGCCTAATACTTCCATTTTCTGTCATCCTACTCCAACTTCCCCACATCTGCTTCTTTTCTACCATCACCAGATGCTAAACATATTTGTCAATTGTGGAGATAGATACATATCTGAGTTGCCTTCTTTTGATAGAAATATATTTAGTTATTAATCTATCTCTTTAAAACTGTTCCAGTAATCAGTCACTACGTGAAGTAAATTTTGTCATATCTGTAGCCTTAGTCGAGTTCTCATTTTGTTACTGCTTAAGTACATTACTGTACTAGTGCTACAGCAGTATTTATGTACTACTATTTTGTCTGTAAACAGATTATGCACTCTAAATATCATTATTTCAAAATGCATTACAGCCCATGGTTGATGGTAGGTGCTTATAAGGACCATGAACTAATCTCATTATCAGACATGCTGACATTGTCAGATATACTGGCATTTTCAGGCATGCTGACATTGTTAGACATGCTGACATTGTCAGACATACTGGCATTTTTAGGCATACTGGCACTGTCAGACATGCTGACATTGTCAGACATACTGGCATTGTCTGGCATGTTGGCACTGTCAGACATACTGGCACTGTCATACATGCTAATATTGACAGACATACTGGCACTGGCAGGCATACTGGCACTGTCAGACATGCTGACATTGTCAAACATATTGGCATTGTCAGGCATACTGGCACTGTCAGACATGCTGATATTGTAAGACATGCAGACATTGTCAAACATACTGGCATTGTCAGGCATGCTGGCACTGTCAGACATGCTGACATTGTCAGACATACTGACATTGTCAGACATACTGACATTATCAGACATACTGACACTGTCAGACATGGTAACATTGTCAGACATGCTGGCACTGTCAGACATACTGGCACTGTCAGACATACTGACATTGTCAGACATACTGGCACTGTCAGACATACTGACATTATCAGACATACTGGCACTGTCAGACATGGTGACATTGTCAGACATACTGGCACTGTCAGACATACTGGCACTGTCAGACATACTGACATTGTCAGACATACTGACAGTATCAGACGTACTGACACTGTCAGACATGGTGACATTGTCAGACATACTGGCACTGTCAGGAATGCTGGCATTGTCAGACATACTGGCACTGTCAGATATACTGGCACTGTCAGACATGGTGGCATTGTCATACTGGCACTGTCAGACATACTGGCACTGTCAGACATGGTGGCATTGTCAGACATACTGGCATTGTCAGACATGGTGGCATTGTCAGACATACTGGCACTGTCAGACATACTGGCACTGTCAGATATACTGGCACTGTCAGACATGGTGGCATTGTCATACTGGCACTGTCAGACATACTGGCACTGTCAGACATGTTGGCATTGTCATACTGGCACTATCAGACATACTGGCACTGTCAGACATGTTGGCACTGTCAGACATACTGGCACTGTCAGACATGCTGACATTGTCAGACATGCTGACATTGTCAGACATGCTGGCATTAAGTTAGTGAAGAATGACTTTGAATTATTGTTTCAAGTCTGTAGACAATATTGATGAAGCTATTGCCGATGTTAAAATGAAAGTGTTATACAGTATATAAAAGTGAATTTTAAGACTTTTCCTTTTTAATTCAATAACAGTTGGTATATTACATATATAAATGGTTTTTTTAATGCATGACTGTGTTTTTAATTGGTGATAAGAGATCAGAGGTTTCACAGTTCATTACTGTGTGCAAATTGGTACAGTAGTTGCTGCACTTGTGCCATATTATGGTTCACTTCACCCGGGGCAAATGATGTTGATGTAATATTCAATATTGATTTAACATTGATTCTACGTTTACTAAACGTTGAAAAATTTGATCCGACGCTTAAACGTTGCTCGAAGGTATTTTTGTCCACTGGGATTTAGTAATTATTTATGTTACTGTATTGAAATTTTAAACGGTAAAACCTACATAAATGGGTTTTAAATGATAATTATACAAAAAATTACAATATATCCAAAATGCTTTATATTTAATAATTTTTTCTTGTGGCAAATAAAATACTATACAACCGTATACTGTAGTACATCTTTTAAAAAAAATCTGATTTGTAAATCTCCCAGAATTCTGGACGTATTTTTATACAACTTTGGTTATAATGCTGATTACATATAAGAAAAATATATCAAAGTTTTATAAATACAAATTATCCATTATCACCTCTAATTTAATTATTTTGAAGGTTTAGGGTTCTGAATCCCCTACTAAAATCTCATTTTTTTAGAGTATATTTTCAACACCAAAAGTTGTGGTGGCAGTCTTTTTTAAGGCTCTGTTCTGGCTAGTATCTCCTCACATACACTTTAACCTGTCTCCTATACTTACTTTGCCAACTCTCCCTCATATTTTACTACCACCTCTCCCTCTTACTTATGCTAACACCTATTCCTTATACTTACACTACCACTTCTCCCTCATACTCACACTAGAATCTTTCATTTTAAGACTAAACTCATGGTCTTTCTAAGGCTATGCCTGCTAACTGCTTCCCTTTTAATTCTGTACTCACACTAGCCCTTTTCTTTTAAAGGCTTACTGTATTAGGCTGCATTCAGACTAGCATCTTGGCCATACCCACACTTTAGTACCTCTTTTTTTTAAGAATACATATTCACTTTGCAGAACCTCTTTTTTCTCATTAGTATACTACAGCATAGCCTAACTAATTCTATGTTCATATTGGAATGCCACTTATCTACTTCTATATTCACATTGGCATACAACTTATCTATGGCTATACTAATACTGAATTACCGCTTACTGTACCTATGGCTACACTCACTTTGGCACCAATTTTTATGCTATATACTTTGTTTCATCCTTTAATCCTCAGAGTGCGACTAGAATCAAACTTGTCCCCCCCCCCCCCCGTGACTGTGCATAAAAAAACTTTTTTTTTTTTTTTTTTTTAGAAAAGGCAGATTCTCATTCAAATGTTAGGCAAATATATGCAATCATAACTACCCTTATTTTGACCCAAGCATTGGTCAACATTCCTTTTGGGACAAGTCAGAATTACAGTGATGGAAGCCAGAACTGTGCATTTTTTTTTTTTTTCACATGAAATATATTAAAAAGCAAGATACAGGTATCTGTACATATTGGTATATAAATACAAAAATGTGTATTTAAAGTACAGTGAAGATCGTTATGTTGGCCTAAGTAGGTGTGGTCATCCTCATTTGTTAATGAGGGGATCAGGAGCTGAAGTTCATCTGACTACAAATTATTTTGTGGCCTCCCATGACTGCTGAGCAACCTTGAGTTATTGGAACCATATGGACAACTTTGGTATTTAAACATTGTCTTAAATGTTTAAGTTTCTTCATTTGATGATGGCCACATTGCACTTAACAATTAATACATGGTGATGACTGCATTTTGAAGGTTAAAAGCTTAGTAGTGTTTCCATTTCTCCTTAATTGCTCCTCTTGTACTTCTGTAATTTTCACCGATTCTTTTCTCTTGCTCTTCTGTCACTCACTCTCGCAAGTGGATCATTAACTATATCCACTTGTGCTTCTTATTCATTTATGCCTCCCACCTTACAGTGTACACACTGGCAGAGGCACCTCCCTCCATCTTTCCTTAACACAGATGCACACTGGGCAAAATATTCAAGAGTAATTCAACGTCGAATCAACTTTCTCCTAACTTAAATGAACTTTCAGGATTCATACATCCAGCCTTGAGTGTGAGAGAGAGAGAAAAAGGTAGTGTGATGCAGGTAGATTTAAAGTTCCTTTTGAGTATTAAATGTATTTTGTATGTATGTTTTATATATATATATATATATATATATATATATATATATATATATATATATATATATATATATATATATATATATATATATACAGTATATATATATATAACATATATATATATTTAGGGGTACCACCACTGGTTTAATTAAAGGGACTCATATCCTCGAAGAAGAAATTAATAGTGTTCTGAGAAGATCTTGTGGATTCTCACTGAATACTTTAATCTTTTCCTCTCCTACCACCCCTATTATATATACATATATATATATATATATATATATATATATATATATATATATATATATATATATATATATATATATATATATATATATATATATATATACTGTATATATATATATACTGAATTCATTTACAGTATGTATATATATTTTATGTTATTTATGCCATTATATATGTGAAAGATGTTTTCATAAGTATAAGTTTGTAATGTAAGTCCTCTAACTGCAATGTCTATTTTATATTCAAAGTATTTCAGCTCATTAAATTTACCAGATATATTTATGTACACAGTTGCATATATCATATATTTATATTCATACATGCATATTCATTATTTTTACATAGACACACACACACACACAAAAAAATGTGTATGTATCTTATTGTTTCCGAGTTTGAACATGTTTACATTATTTTATGTAATAGTATGTGATTTTAAGAGTACTTAAAACTATAGAAAATTAAAAAAGTTTAAAGTTTAAATGTTTGTTTTCACGTGTGGGGTAGTAGAAAATGTACACATCTTGCTGAAATTTGTAAATGGAATTAATGAAATTATTGTATTTTATATGAAAGACTTATTCCTGAAGAAAATATCTGCTAATTTATGTTAGTTCACATAGTAAGTAAACTCTTAACATAATGTGGCTATTGCAAATGTGTGTTCACCTTGCAAGCTATTGTTTCTTTAATTCAAAGCAGCTAGATAAGGACACTGGATACTTATGCAGATAATTGTACATGTATTATGTTACAAGGGTTCCAGCAAATCCAGTGTGGTGATGTATATATTTTTGAGTTCTTTAACAATCCTTTCAGATGATTGAATATGTATGAGACAATATTTTATATCCTTGATATTTCACTTGGGCTATATTACTTGGCAATCAGGATATGGGGTAGCACAAGATGAAAAAAGGCAAATTTGCTTACTGTCCTGTACTTTTAAAATCACATAGTATCCTAGTGGCAAAAGTTACTATGCTGATCATTTTGAAATTAAATTTAATTAAATTCATGTCACAATGGGGAAAACTTTTTGTTAATCACTGTTGGAAGAGCTAAGGCTGTTAGTTATGGTAACTGTTTATTGATTGTATGTAAGAACATTTGTTTTGACCAGTACCAGGTTGGACCACACTTGGTGTACTGCTGAGATATATGATGAATTCTCTCTCTGGATTATTTGTTTCTTGTGAATTTAAATTGCATAATTTATATATATATATATATATAATTTATATATTATTTATATAATATCGTTTATATATTATTTATATTATTTATATATATATATATATATATATATATATATATATATATATATATATATATATATATATATATATATATATATATATATATTATTGAGATTGGGCTCTTTTTGTGTAGAGTATATGATTTATTTGTACTGTTTTTCATGTGAATTTGCATGAGTGAGTGAGTGAGTGAGTGTGAGTGTGAGTGTGTGTGTGTGTGTGTGTGTGTGTGTGTGTGTTTAACTATATGTATATATTTGATTCGGAAAGTATGTTTTTCTAATACATACAAATCAGTATTTATATAAGTACACACACAAGCTTTTATACTCACAATTACTCAGATACTTTTACAAGTGAAGAATGTGCATGATGCAAGTGAGTAAATATCATTTTGATAATTTAAGCTGTATGGTATGCATTACTTGATAAAAAAGAAATGCTCTGACATCTGATACACTTGGCTATATGCATTCCACACTTTCTTTGGCCATTTTTTGAAAACAGGATAATCAGCGTATGTTTTCTGTTGTTTTCTTAGATCCGTAGACGAAGGGTACCTCAAGAGCTTGCTCACTTCAGGTGTTTTGCTCGTAGATATTTTAGTTTCTATAGTTCAGGTTCAACAATAAAATTAATCTGGATTGTTTCCTCCAAGCGTCTCGTGCCTTGTTTCAACCGCCATCCTGCTCATGCGTTGCCTGAGCTGTCCTGGTTTTTGGGAACAAAGTGCTCCTCTACCTTTCGTCTCCTCGTTTCGTTGGGTCCCCTTCGTTCTGGGATTGTTTTTCCCAAGGTTCTTTCCTGTTGCCATTAGCCTCTGGGGGTCGGGTAGGGGAGCTTCATGCTCTCCTCTGGTGCAGGGGTTTCTGATCTTTTGGTCGTGGTGATAGTTTTGTTTGCTTGCAGCCGTCTCCCTCTTTTCCTGGCGAAGAATGAGACTGCTGCGTTTCCGGAGGGGTCTGTGGGTGGTTGATGCTGGGTTGGTCACGGCCGGGGGGGCATCATGTTTTGTTTCCGGTTGCGGCTCTTCGCCGTTATTTTGCGCGCCACGGCTTTTGTGTCCGGGGATCGACGCGCCTTGGGTTGATCTGGGTTTTTTCCTTCTTCCCTTTTCCTGTTCCGGGTTCGGGTCTCCCAGGTCGTCCGCAGGGTTATCAAGTCCGCCAGCCTGCGGGTCTATCCCCGTGCCCATGACGTCCGTAAGTTCCCGGCTCTTGCTGCCGTCTTTGGAAATATGTCTGGTCTGATATTCGGGTGCGGGGTTTTTTGGCGGTCGAACAGGGTCCTGGATGCTCGTTACCTTGTGAATGTCCCGGGGCCCCCGTTGGGCCTGTATTGCTTTGGGTCGGTGGTTGTAGCCAGTTGTCTCGACTTCGAGTTGAGGAGTGAGAGACGACCACCTCCCGGTTAAGTCCCTCTTTTCTTCCCGTCTGTGGGTAGTTAGCTCCGGGGAGCCGACGGGGCCTCCCCACCCCAGAAAACCAGCCGATTGAATGATAATATGAAAATCGCCATTTTCTCTGTGGCACAGTCTCCCAAGAGGCTTCCCCGGCCTCCCTCCCTCCTCCGGTCGGTGTTCAGTTTTGACATCCAGCCTCAAGAACTGAGTGTGGGTACACGGCGTGGAGGGTCTGGGCTCCCGCCTTCCTGAGAAAGGGGGTATCTGAGGTTATCTTGAGATGATTTCAGGGCTTAGTGTCCCCTGACCAGGCCTCCACCCCCAGGTAGCAGCCCGTGACAGCTGACAACACCCAGGTACCCTATTTTACTGCTAGGTAACAGGGGCATAGGGTGAAGAAACTCTGCCCATTGTTTCTCGCCGGCGCCTGGGATCGAACCCAGGACCAAGGACCACAAGTCCAGCGTGCTGTCCGGCGCTACGGCTGTCCACTCGGCCCGACCGGCTGTCCACTCGGCGACCGGGGGGAGCTGCACAGAGAGCGGCGTTTGTCACAATAGTTTGGGCTTGTTTTCTTTGGGGAGTTCTGTCCACTAGTTTGGGTTTTGGTAGCAATTTTAACTAGAACCCTAGGTTTGTTTTGAGGCGCTTCCCTTTCTGGGTGCCTGATCTGGTCGATGGCAGACATAGAATGCTCCAACCACATGGGGGTTTCTATAGGCCATTGCTCCCCTTGCCTTCTGAGGGCCCGGTTCTGGCCGTGGTCCCCGGTAGGCCTAAGAACTCCATACACATGACTGATGCCAAAGTCTGTAATTAGCATATCAGCCTGGGAAGCTCTGAGGAGCCTCTGGGACTCACCAGAAATGCATGGTGTTTCATACATTCAACGCCGTTTTTTTTTAGTCCTAGGCCGAAACAGCTAAATGGGCACCACCCACTGGCCAGTGTGGCTATTAAAGGCTAAACACGTATGTACATGCTGACAGCTCACATAATAATGTGTAATAATTAATTATTCAAGTTAAATTATAAATAGTTTTGCAATGGAATACATTGAGGCCATATTATTCATTTTTATGGTACAAAAAAAATTGCTGGTGAGCCCTAGGCCATGGCCTAATTGCCTGTTGGGTAATCCGGCCCTGGTCAGGTGGTTAAATTGAGCTGCTCTATGGATATAAATACTGTAGTCTCTTAACTGGCAAGCAGAGAAGGACAATCCAGGAGTTGTAGAGTTGTTTATTCATCAGGATAGAAATCTTCCCGGAGAAGGAACAAGGTCCTTGTGATGGGCATTAAATGACTGCAGCGTTGGCGACTGTATGGATTCTCTAGTCACCATAAGAGAGTGCTACTCCCGAATACCAAAACTGCTCCCACAATGCAGGGAACAATTCCCACTACCTACTTACTCCCACCTCTATGAAAGTGACAATAACAGGAGCAGTTAAACACTGCGTCCTGTCGCTGACAATTCAAGTGAAAGACCACTATGTGTCCTGTGTTCATGTGTGGATTAATTTAAAATCCACAACAGAGGCAAGCTATAAACAGTCCACTAAGGAGTGTTAGTAAAATGCCGCAACCAAACTTTTATAGTGTAAGGAGAGAGTTTACTGGATGATTATTTGCCTTTATTTCATGTGAGCACATTCCAAGAGCTCTTAATGGGGACAGTTAATAGTTCAATACAATATAAACACACACACAAAATATAGTTAACATGATGGAAAAAAGAGACAGTTTATTGCCATGTACTTTGTGTACTGTATTCATAGCCTGGCCTGTCTAAAGAAATGCCATGTGTTGATGGACTTTTCAGAGTCCATCTGACACACATGAAAATGGTAAAAGTAACAGTATTTTGTCTTGATTCCACAAAACCATAATATGATTTCTATAAAAAAAATTGTGTCGTTGAAGAATTTGTAGGTAGTTTAGAAACATTTACAGCTTTATTGTATTTTATTAGTGGGGAAAATGAACAGTCAAGATTTTTTCATTACAAATTGAGCAATATACAGTAAATTCACACAATACAAATGATGATGTAATGATGTGTTTGACTCACAATATTGCCTAAGTAAATATAATTCTAACTTTTATATTTTAAATAAACAAAAATTATTAATTATGTTATCAAAAT
>WNGS01006685.1:0-16732 GCA_020271785.1 Procambarus virginalis
CTAGTGCTGTCCCCTGGTGCCGTCCATTGGTACCGTCCACTGGTGCCGCCCACTTGTGCCATTCACTAGTGCTTTCCCCTGGTGCCGTCCACTGGTGCCGTCCACTGGTACCGTCCACTGGTGCCGTCCACTGGTACCGTCCACTGGTGCCGTCCACTGGTACCGTCCCCTGGTGCCGTCCCCTGGTGCCGTTCACTGGTGCCGTCCCCTGGTGCGTCCCCTGGTGCCGTCCACTGGTACCGTCCACTGGTACCGTCCATTGGTGCCTTCCCCTGGTGGCGTCCACTGGTGCCGTCCACTGGTACCGTCCATTGGTGCCTTCCCCTGGTGCCGTCCACTGGTACCGTCCACTGGTACCGTCCATTGGTGCCTTCCCCTGGTGCCGTCCACTGGTACCGTCCACTGGTACCGTCCACTGGTACCGTCCACTGGTGCCGTCCACTGGTGCCGTCCCCTGGTGCCATCCACTGGTGGCGTCCCCTGGTGCCGTCCACTGGTACCGTCCACTGGTACCGTCCATTGGTGCCTTCCCCTGGTGCCGTCCACTGGTGCCGTCCCCTGGTGCCGTCCACTGGTACCCCCTGGTGAATTCCACTGGTGCCGTCCACTGGTGCCGTCTCCTGGTGCCGTCCACAGGTGCCATCCACTGGTACCGTCCCCTGGAGCCGTCCACTGGTGCCGTCCCCTGGTGCCGTCCACTGGTGCCGCCACTGGTACCGTTCACTGGTGCCGTCCACTGGTGCCGTCCACTGGTGCCGTCCACTGGTGCCGTCCCCTGGTGCCGTCCACTGGTGCCGTCCCCTGGTGCCGTCCCCTGGTGCCGTCCACTGGTGCCGTCCCCTGGTGCCGTCCCCTTGTGCCGTCCACTGGTGCCGTCCCCTGGTGCCGTCCCCTGGTGCCGTCCACTGGTGCCGTCCACTGGTGCCGTCCCCTGGTGCCATCCACTGGTGGCGTCCACTGGTGCCGTCCACTGGTGCCATTCACTAGTGCCGTCCACTGGTGCCGTCCCTTGGTGCCGTCCCTTGGTACCGTCCATTGGTGCCGTCCCTGGTGCCGTCCCTTGGTACCGTCCATTGGTGCCGTCCCTTGGTACCGTCCACTGGTGCCGTCCACTGGTGCCGTCCCCTGGTGCCGTCCCCTGGTGCCGTCCACTGGTGCCGTTCACTAGTGCCGTCCACTGGTGCCGTTCACTAGTGCCGTCCACTGGTGCCGTCCACTGGTGCCGTCCACTGGTGCCGTCCACTGGTGCCGTTCACTAGTGCCGTCCACTGGTGCCCCCCCCCCCTGGTGCCGTCCACTGGTGCCCCCCTGGTGCCGTCCACTGGTGCTGTCCCCTGGTGCCGCCCACTTGTGCCATTCACTAGTGCTGTCCCCTGGTGCCGCCCACTTGTGCCATTCACTAGTGCTGTCCCCTGGTGCCGCCCACTTGTGCCATTCACTAGTGCTGTCCCCTGGTGCCGTCCATTGGTGCCGTCCACTGGTGCCGTTACCTGGTGCCGTCCCCTGGTGCCATCCACTGGTGCCGTCCACTGGTGCCGTCCCCTGATGCCGTCCCCTGGTGCCATTCACTAGTGCCGTCCACTGGTGCCGTCCCTTGGTGCCGTCCCTTGGTACCGTCCATTGGTGCCGTCCCTTGGTGCCGTCCCTTGGTGCCGTCCATTGGTGCCGTCCCTTGGTGCCGTCCCTTGGTACCGTCCATTGGTGCCGTCCCTTGGTGCCGTCCCTTGGTACCGTCCACTGGTGCCGTCCACTGGTGCCGTCCCCTGGTGCCGTCCACTGATGCCGTCCACTTGTGCCATCACTAGTGCTGTCCCCTGGTGCCGTCCATTGGTACCGTCCACTGGTGCCGCCCACTTGTGCCATTCACTAGTGCTTTCCCCTGGTGCCGTCCACTGGTGCCGTCCACTGGTACCGTCCACTGGTGCCGTCCACTGGTACCGTCCACTGGTGCCGTCCACTGGTACCGTCCCCTGGTGCCGTCCCCTGGTGCCGTTCACTGGTGCCGTCCCTGGTGCGTCCCCTGGTGCCGTCCACTGGTACCGTCCACTGGTACCGTCCATTGGTGCCTTCCCCTGGTGGCGTCCACTGGTGCCGTCCACTGGTACCGTCCATTGGTGCCTTCCCCTGGTGCCGTCCACTGGTACCGTCCACTGGTACCGTCCATTGGTGCCTTCCCCTGGTGCCGTCCACTGGTACCGTCCACTGGTACCGTCCACTGGTACCGTCCACTGGTGCCGTCCACTGGTGCCGTCCCCTGGTGCCATCCACTGGTGGCGTCCCCTGGTGCCGTCCACTGGTACCGTCCACTGGTACCGTCCATTGGTGCCTTCCCCTGGTGCCGTCCACTGGTGCCGTCCCCTGGTGCCGTCCACTGGTACCCCCTGGTGAATCCACTGGTGCCGTCCACTGGTGCCGTCTCCTGGTGCCGTCCACAGGTGCCATCCACTGGTACCGTCCCCTGGAGCCGTCCACTGGTGCCGTCCCCTGGTGCCGTCCACTGGTGTCGCCCACTGGTACCGTTCACTGGTGCCGTCCACTGGTGCCGTCCACTGGTGCCGTCCACTGGTGCCGTCCCCTGGTGCCGTCCACTGGTGCCATCCCCTGGTGCCGTCCCCTGGTGCCGTCCACTGGTGCCGTCCCCTGGTGCCGTCCCCTTGTGCCGTCCACTGGTGCCGTCCCCTGGTGCCGTCCCCTGGTGCCGTCCACTGGTGCCGTCCACTGGTGCCGTCCCCTGGTGCCATCCACTGGTGGCGTCCACTGGTGCCGTCCACTGGTGCCATTCACTAGTGCCGTCCACTGGTGCCGTCCCTTGGTGCCGTCCCTTGGTACCGTCCATTGGTGCCGTCCCTTGGTGCCGTCCCTTGGTACCGTCCATTGGTGCCGTCCCTTGGTGCCGTCCCTTGGTACCGTCCACTGGTGCCGTCCACTGGTGCCGTCCCCTGGTGCCGTCCCCTGGTGCCGTCCACTGGTGCCGTTCACTAGTGCCGTCCACTGGTGCCGTTCACTAGTGCCGTCCACTGGTGCCGTCCACTGGTGCCGTCCACTGGTGCCGTCCACTGGTGCCGTTCACTAGTGCCGTCCACTGGTGCCCCCCCCCTGGTGCCGTCCACTGGTGCCCCCCCCCTGGTGCCGTCCACTGGTGCTGTCCCCTGGTGCCGCCCACTTGTGCCATTCACTAGTGCTGTCCCCTGGTGCCGCCCACTTGTGCCATTCACTAGTGCTGTCCCCTGGTGCCGCCCACTTGTGCCATTCACTAGTGCTGTCCCCTGGTGCCGTCCATTGGTGCCGTCCACTGGTGCCGTCCCCTGGTGCCGTCCCCTGGTGCCGTCCACTGGTGCCGTCCACTGGTGCCGTCCCCTGATGCCGTCCCCTGGTGCCGTCCACTGGTGCCGTCCACTGGTGCCGTCCACTGGTGCCGTCCCCTGGTGCCGTCCACTGGTGCCGTCCACTGGTGCCGTCCACTGGTGCCGTCCACTGGTACCGTCCCCTGGTGCCGTCCACTGGTGCCGTCCACTGGTGCCGTCCCCTGGTGCCGTCCACTGGTGCCGTCCACTGGTGCCGTCCACTGGTTCCCCCCCTGGTGCTGTCCCCTGGTGCCGACCACTGGTGCCGTCCCCAGGTGCCGTCCACTGGTGCCGTCCACAGGTGCCGTCCACTGGTGCCGTCCCCTGGTGCCGTCCCTTAGTGACGTCCCCTGGTGCCGTCCCCTGGTGCCGTCCACTGGTGCTGTTCACACGTGCCGTCCCCTGGTGCCGTCCCCTGGTGCCGTCCATTGGTGCCGTCCCTTGGTGCCGTCCCTTGGTACCGTCCACTGGTGCCGTCCACTGGTGCCGTCCCCTGGTGCCGTCCCTGGTGCCGTCACTTAGTGCCGTCCACTGGTGCCTCCCCTGGTGCCGTCCACTGGTGCCGTCCCCTTTTGCCGTCCCCTGGTGCCGTCACCTAGTGCCGTCCACTGGTGCCTCCCCTGGTGCCGTCCACTGGTGCCGTCCACTGGTGCCGTCCACTGGTGCCGTTCACTAGTGCCGTCCCTTAGTGCCGTCCACTGGTGCCGTCCCTTAGTGCCGTCCACTGGTGCCCCCCTGGTGCCGTCCCCTGGTGCCGTCCCTTAGTGCCGTCCCCTGGTGCCGTCCCTGGTGCCGTCCCTTGTGCCGTCCACTGGTGCCGTCCCTTGGTGCCGTCCCCTGGTGCCGTCCCTTGGTGCCGTCCACTGGTGCCGTCCCCTGGTGCCGTCCCTTAGTGCCGTCCCCTGGTGCCGTCCCCTGGTACCGTCCCCTGGTGCCGTCCCTTGGTGCCGTCCACTGGTGCCGTCCCTTGGTGCCGTCCACTGGTACCGTCCACTGGTGCCCCCCCTGGTGCCCCTGCCCGTGTTCCTCTTGTGACGGCGAAAGAGGAGGCAATTATTAGGGGAAAGCGCCAAGCCCTTACGACTATATATCACTCTGAAGGGGTCAGGATAAGGATTTGGGATGGGACGGAGGGAAAGGAATGGTGCGTAACCACTTAATGAACGATCTGGGATTGAACGCCGACCTGCATGAAGCGAGACCGTCGCTCTTCCGTCACAGCCCAATTGGTTGGGCAGTGACGGCGAGAGACGTCACTCCTGTTCTGAGTGTTCAGAGACGTAATGAAACCCAGGACTTAACCCTTTGACACGGAATTCAATGCCGTAATCCTCACACTCAGAGTTGGAAATGTGTCCAGAAGCTGACACACTAATTCAGAGTGACTGTTATCATTGATGCCACTCAGCTCCTCCAAGCCAGAACTGTGAGGTACTGGTGTCTGCATTTTACAAATAATCAGTGACGGAGTCTGAGTATTTCTCCTGTGGCTCCCATCCCATGTTGGCCTCGGAATGCATGATAGACTTGATGAGTTAGCCAAAGCCTGGGCTCTCAAAGTGAGAGTTTGATTGATCAACTGCTCAAAGGCAATCCTCTTCCTGGAGCGCCTTGGAGCAGCCTGAGGGAAGCAACACATCGGCAACTGGAGCAAATTTTTGTAAACTTTAGACAAAGTGAAAGTCTCACTAGTTACTTCATCTGCCATCATTCAATACCGCAGTTAGAGGTGCATATGTTTCGGTCAGCCACTGAGGTCAGCAGAGATAAGAAGACCTACTGCTGCTAAGCTTAGTCAGCAGAGCTAAGCAGACCTACTACTGCTAAGCTTAAGTCAGCAGAGCTCAGCAGACCTACTACTGCTAAGCTTAAGTCAGCAGAGCTAAGTAGACCTACTACTGCTAAGCTTAAGTCAGCAGAGCTAAGCAGACCTACTACTGCTAAGCTTAGGTCAGCAGAGCTAAGCAGACCTACTACTGCTTAGCTTAGATCAAAAAAGCTCAGCAGACCTACTACTGCTAAGCTTAGTCTCGGCTTAAAGTGCTTCTGGGAGTTGCACTCAGATAATTATTTTGAAGTCAGCTGAATAATCGTTTTTAACATAATAACTTAAATATCATAAAAAGGGATACAAATATATTTAATATATTTTGAACTTTTAGAAGGATTTCAGGATTCTTCCAAATAACGTAAATAACAGAAATCAGAAATAACAAACAAATTAATAATATTCAATGGTCTTAACCAGTGGAATATTTATTAATACTCCGAGTTAGAGCTTGACCCAGCAACGTTAAGCTCATTATTCTTTGATAAACTCGGATGAATTCTTTATTGTTTTACTCATTAGTCGTTAATGGTTCAAGAATGAACCCTTAACGGAAAGTTTGTGGTCAAATAAGTTACCACAAACTTTAGCTAAGTTACAGTTAAAGGTTGTGATAACGTTAGTGTGGGCCAAGTTATGGCACCAGTGTGGGGGGGGGGGTTATTTTGGGCTCTCCATATATCACTTCAGGTGTACAACCTAAACAAAGAAGTATTAAAATACACATCAGAAATAAGAACTCAATATTTACGTGACTTAAAAAAAAAAGAATCTATCTTCGAATTTAGTTCAGTATAAAAATATATAAAAAAAACAGGCTCTTTCTTCCAATTTAGTTCAATATAAAAATATAAAAATATAGTATTTTCCAATTTAGTTATATATAAAAATATACCTACATCAAGTTTAATTTTTAATTTGGTTGAGTCGCTGAGTATTGAAGTGACTATTAATGTAATCCATTCCCTTCAGGACTACCACGTCCAGACATTTATCAAGTCTGGTGATTAATATCTTTTTATCCTATTCCAATCTGATAATTTTCAATAATTTCGATTTATCAGCAAAAAAAAGGCAAAGAATTTTATTTTTTTAAATTTATATTATGAGGAATTGGCTATGTGGGAATTTCCAGGTAGCTACTGCCACAGGATGGGTATGGGGTGCACTACCACCCACAGGATGGGTATGGGGAGCACTACCGCCCACAGGATGGGTATGGGGTGCACTACCGCCCACAGGATGGGTATGGGGTGCACTACCGCCCACAGGATGGGTATGGGGTGCACTACCGCCCACAGGATGAGTATGGGGTGCACTACCGCCTACAGGATGGGTATGGGGTGCACTATCGCCCACAGGATGGGTATGGGGTGCACTACCACCCACAGGATGAGTATGGGGAGCACTACCGCCCACAGGATGGGTATGGGGAGCACTACCACCCACAGGATGGGTATGGGGTGCACTACCACCCACAGGATGGGTATGGGGTGCACTACCACCCACAGGATGGGTATGGGGTGCATTACCGCCCACAGGATGGGTATGGGGTGCACTACCACCCACAGGATGGGTATGGGGTGCACTACCACCCACAGGATGGGTATGGGGTGCACTACCACCCACAGGATGGGTATGGGGTGCATTACCGCCCACAGGATGGGTATGGGGTGCACCACCGCCCACAGGATGGGTATGGGGTGCACTACCACCCACAGGATGGGTATGGGGAGCACTACCGCCCACAGGATGGGTATGGGGTGCACTACCGCCCACAGGATGGGTATGGGGTGCATTACCGCCCACAGGATGGGTATGGGGTGCACTACCGCCCACAGGATGGGTATGGGGTGCACTACCACCCACAGGATGGGTATGGGGAGCACTACCGCCCACAGGATGGGTATGGGGTGCACTACCGCCTACAGGATGGGTATGGGGTGCACTATCGCCCACAGGATGGGTATGGGGTGCACTACCGCCTACAGGATGGGTATGGGGTGCACTACCGCCCACAGGATGGGTATGGGGTGCACTACCGCCCACAGGATGGGTATGGGGTGCACTACCACCCACAGGATGGGTATGGGGTGCACTACCACCCACAGGATGGGTATGGGGTGCACTACCGCCCACAGGATGGGTATGGGGTGCACTACCACCCACAGGATGGGTATGGGGTGCACTACCGCCCACAGGATGGGTATGGGGTGCACTACCACCCACAGGATGGGTATGGGGTGCACTACCACCCACAGGATGGGTATGGGGTGCACTACCACCCACAGGATGGGTATGGGGTGCACTACCGCCCACAGGATGGGTATGGGGGCACTACCACCCACAGGATGGGTATGGGGTGCACTACCACCCACAGGATGGGTATGGGGTGCACTACCACCCACAGGATGGGTATGGGGTGCATTACCGCCCACAGGATGGGTATGGGGTGCACCACCGCCCACAGGATGGGTATGGGGTGCACTACCACCCACAGGATGGGTATGGGGTGCACTACCGCCCACAGGATGGGTATGGGGTGCACTACCGCCCACAGGATGGGTATGGGGTGCACTACCGCCCACAGGATGGGTATGGGGTGCACTATCGCCCACAGGATGGGTATGGGGTGCACTACCACCTACAGGATGGGTATGGGGTGCACTACCGCCCACAGGATGGGTATGGGGTGCACTACCGCCCACAGGATGGGTATGGGGTGCACTACCACCCACAGGATGGGTATGTGGGGTGCACTACCGCCCACAGGATGGGTATGGGGTGCACTACCGCCCACAGGATGGGTATGGGGTGCACTACCGCCCACAGGATGGGTATGGGGTGCACTACCACCCACAGGATGGGTATGGGGTGCACTACCGCCCACAGGATGGGTATGGGGTGCACTACCACCCACAGGATGGGTATGGGGAGCACTACCGCCCACAGGATGGGTATGGGGTGCACTACCACCCACAGGATGGGTATGGGGTGCACTACCACCCACAGGATGGGTATGGGGAGCACTACCACCCCACAGGATGGGTATGGGGTGCACTACCGCCCACAGGATGGGTATGGGGAGCACTACCGCCCACAGGATGGGTATGGGGAGCACTACCGCCCACAGGATGGGTATGGGAGCCCTACCGCCCACAGGATGGTATGGGGTGCACTACCACCCACAGGATGGGTATGGGGAGCACTACCGCCCACAGGATGGGTATGGGGTGCATTACCACCCACAGGATGGGTATGGGTGCACTACCGCCCACAGGATGGGTATGGGGTGCACTACCGCCCACAGGATGGGTATGGGGTGCACTACCACCCACAGGATGGGCATGGGATGCACTACCGCCCACAGGATGGGTTAGGGGTGCACTACCACCCACAGGATGGGTATGGGGTGCACTCCCACCCACAGGATTGGTAAGGGGTGCACTACCACCCACAGGATGGGTATGGGGTGCACTACCGCCCACAGGATGGGTATGGGGTGCACTACCGCCCACAGGATGGGTATGGGGTGCACTACCGCCCACAGGATGGGTATGGGGTGCACTACCACCCACAGGATGGGTATGGGTAGCACTACCGCCCACAGGATGGGTATGGGGTGCATTACCACCCACAGGATGGGTATGGGGTGCACTACCGCCCACAGGATGGGTATGGGGTGCACTACCACCCACAGGATGGGTATGGGGTGCACTACCGCCCACAGATGGGTATGGGGTGCACTACCGCCCACAGGATGGGTTAGGGGTGCACTACCACCCACAGATGGGTATGGGGTGCACTACCACCCACAGGATGGGTATGGGGTGCACTACCGCCCACAGGATGGGTATGGGGTGCACTATCGTCCACAAGATAGGTATTGGGTGCTATGAGAAGGAAGAGCTCTCAGTATATATATATATATATATATATATATATATATATATATATATATATATATATATATACATATATATATATATATATATACATATATATATATATATATATATATATATATATATATATATACACATATATATAATCACCGCTCTCTTTCCTGGAGCTTGTTACAAGTTGTGAACGCTGGGACTGGTAGATCTTGTTCAAGATCTAAACCTGCCAGCCAGACCCCGGCTGTGTGGGACTAATTAACACCGTGACCGGATTATTATATATTGGTATTAATAAAATCATAAATCTAAGCCATTGACGAGGTTTATTGTCGTGAATGTCTTGAGGAGAAGGTGTTGACCTAATTGTTCCCTTTTTGTGAACATTGCTTTTTATACTGTCTAATTGGCTCACTTTGTTTACGGTAAATAGTGGAAGTACTTTGGAAAACAGCGTAAAAGAATGTTTACGTTGGTGATTAAAACAGAGAGAGAGAGAGAGAGACAGAGGTGGAGGGAAGGGAACTGTCAGGAAAAGTACCAAGGCATTACGACTATATAGCACTTGGAAGGGATCAGGATAAGGATGTGGTATGGGAGACGGGAGGAAGAGTAAGGAATGGTGCCCAACCACTTGGACGGTCGGGGATTGAGCGCCAACCTGCAGAAAGCGAGACCGGGTGAGAGACAGTGTGTGTATGTGTGTATTTACTCTTTGCATTTACTATTTGTACCTGCAGGGTCGAGCTGCGAGCTCCTGGACCCCGCCTTTCTAAGCGTTGGTTGGCGAACTATACTGACTCTCCCAACGTATTTTCTTCTATCATATCTACTAACATATTCTCTCCAACACACACACACACACACACACACACAACACACACAACACAACACACACACACACACACACACACACCCACACACACATGCGGCTCCAGCATGGAGTCCCTATCTAGTCAAGCATAAGACTAAACTGGAAAGGTTCAAAGGTTTGCCACCAGACTAGTACCCGAGCTGAGAGGTATGAGCTACGAGGAGCGACTGCAGGAATTAAACCTCACTTCGTTGGAAGACAGAAGAGTTAGGGGGGACATGATCACCACATTCAAGATTCTCAGGGAATCGACAGGGTTGATAAAGACAGGCTGTTTAACACAAGGGGCACACGCACTAGGGGACACAGGTGGAAACTGAGTGCCCAAATGAGCCACAGAGATATTAGAAAGAACTTTTTTAGTGTCAGAGTGGTTGACAAATGGAATGCATTAGGAAGCGATGTGGTGGAGGCTGACTCCATACACAGTTTCAAGTGTAGATATGATAGAGCCCAATAGGCTCAGGAAACTGTACACCTGTTGATTGACGGTTGAGAGGCGGGACCAAAGAGCCAGAGCTCAACCCCCGCAAGCACAACTAGGTGAGTACAACTAGGTGAGTACACCACACACCACACACACACACAACACACACACACCCACACACACACACACACCCACACACACACCACAACACACCACACACACACACACACACAGGCGGGACAAATGGACCAAAGAGCCATAGCTCAACCCCCGCAACACAAACTAGGTGAGGTACAACTAGGTGAGTACACACACACACACACCCTCCCCAGGAAGCAGCCCCGTAGCAGCTGTCTAACTCCTCAGCATACTATTTACTCTGGGTTAACAGGTGCCCATATGGGTGAAAGAACTCTGCCTTAGGAGGGAACCGAACCCGGGCCCCTTATATTCAACCCTTTGAGCGCTTCCTTGCATATCGGCCGCGAGGCCCTTGTGGTGTGTGTTGTGTGTGTGTGTGTGTGTGTGTGTGTGGTGTATGTGTGTTTGTGTGTGTGTGGTGGTTGTGTGTGTTATTTGTGTAATACTTAGAGTTGCTCAATTACCTAAGTGTAGTTACAGGATGAGAGCTACGCTTCGTGGTGTCCCGATACTTCCCAGCACTCTTTGGTCATATACGCTTTGAAAACTACTGCCGGTACTATGGCCTCCCCACCTTCCCACCTTCCTCACCTAAACTTGTTCCAACTCGTCTACCACTCTGTTTGCGAAACGTGAATTTTATACTTATATTTCTTCGGCATCTTGTGTTTAGCTAGTTTAAAGCTATGACCTCTTGTTCTTAAAGTTCCAGGTCCTCCAGGAAATCTTCCCTATCGATTTTATCAATTCCCTGTTTACTATTTTGTACATAGTGATCATATCACCTCTGTTTTCTTCTGTCTTCCTAGTATTTGGCATATTTAATGCCCCTAACTCTCCCTCGTAGCTCTTGCCCTTCAGTTCTGGGCAATGTGTGTGTGGTTATCTTATTTGAGGTTATTTTGAGATGATTTCGGGCTTTTTAAGTGTCCCCCGCGGCCCGGTCCTCTTCCACGGGCTCCCACCCCCAGGTAGCAGCCCGTGACAGCTGACTACACCCAGGTACCTATTTTACTGCTAGGTAACAGGGGCATAGGGTGAAAGAACTCTGCCCATTGTTTCTCGGCCCGGGCGCCTGGGATCGAACCCCGGGACCACAAAGATCACAAGTCCAGCGTTTCTGTCCGCTCGGCCGACCGGCTCCCCCCCCCCCATGTGCATCTACACACACGACCGTTGTGTGTGTGTAGATGAACACAGAAACACAGTAAATAAGACGCACACACAGTGCAGGATAAAGAACACACCCTGCTCCCCCCCCTTCCCCTCCCCCCCACCACCCCCCACCACCCCGTCCCCCCCCCCTTCCCCCACCCCCCCTCCCTCTTCACTCACAAGAGATGATTGACGGTGAAGATAGCCCAAGAGTCTTCCCTATACCTGTCTGGCAGTTTGCAGACGGCCCGATGATTTAGAGCGCTGTTTGATACCTTAACGAACCTTCCCGGGGCCCCCTCGCAAGACGCTAATGGCTGCCAGAAGGCCCCAATCACGAACCTCATATCCTCGGCTACTCTAAACTTCCTATTTATCCCAAAATCACCGGACGATTGAGGGGAAAAAAATAATATATGGTTATGCTGTATTGACGGACGTAATGAACTACAGCTCAAATATACGTGGTTATGTCTCAGGTTTTGTCCGACCCGCCGGAGTACTGTGTAGCGGTTTTGTCCGACCCCCGCCGGAGTAATGTGTAGCGGTTTTGTCCGACCCGCCGGAGTAAAGTGTAGCGGTTTTGTCCGACCCGCCGGAGTAAAGTGTAGCGGTTTTGTCCGACCCACCGGAGTAAAGTGTAGCGGTTTTGTCCGACCCGCCGGAGTACTGTGTAGCGGTTTTGTCCGACCCACCGGAGTAAAGTGTAGCGGTTTTGTCCGACCCTGTCAGTGCAGAGATCCTTTACTGCTAGAATCCACTCGGTAAAACATCTAGGCTATTGGGACCGACTAAAGAGCACTAAATCTGTAGTTCCCTTGAAGCGCAGGGCTGGTACAGATACATAATAATTACACGTGGAAAATATTAGAGGGGCCTTGGTCCCTAAACCTGCACACAGAAATAACATCACATGAGACCAGAAGACATGGCAGGATGTGCAGAATACCCCCTGTGAAAAGCAGAGGTGCACCTGGTACTCTGAGAGAGAACTCTATCAACCATCAGAGGTCCCGAGACTGTTCAACACACTTCCACGTACACATAAGGGACATAACTACTGGAAAACCCCCTCACAGGGTTCAAGAAAGAACTGGATAAGAACCTCCAAAGGAATACCTGATCAACCAGGCTGTGCTCATACGTCAGGCTGCGAGCACGCCGCGCTGCCACAGCCCGGGGGGGTTGATCAGTCCAGCAACCAGGAGGCCTGGTCGATGACCGGGCCGCGGGGGGACGATAAGCCCGGAAGCACCTCAAGGTATCCTCAAGGTAAGGGACCCGCCGGAGTAAGTGTGTAGCGGTTTTGTCCGACCCACCGGAGTACTGTGTAGCGGTTTTCCGACCCGCCGTAGTAAAGTGTAGCGGTTTTGTCCGACCCAGTGGAGTAATTGTATAGCGGTTTTGTCCGACCCGCCGGAGTACTGTGTAGCGGTTTTGTCCGACCCGCCGGAGTAATGTGTAGCGGTTTTGTCCGACCCACCGGAGTAAAGTGTAGCGGTTTTGTCCGACCCGCCGGAGTACTGTGTAGCGGTTTTGTCCGACCCACCGGAGTAAAGTGTAGCGGTTTTGTCCGACCCGCCGGAGTACTGTGTAGCGGTTTTGTCCGACCCGCCGGAGTACAGTGTAGCCGGTTTTGTCCCGACCCGCCGGAGTAATGTGTAGCGGTTTTGTCCGACCCCCCGTAGTAAAGTGTACGACGTTTTGTCCCGACCCACCGGAGTAATGTGTAGCGGTTTTGTCCGACCCGCCGGAGTAAAGTGTAGCGGTTTTGTCCGACCCACCGGAGTAAAGTGTAGCGGTTTTGTCCGACCCACCGGAGTAAAGTGTAGCGGTTTTGTCCGACCCGCCGGAGTAAAGTGTAGCGGTTTTGTCCGCCCCGCCGGAGTACAGTGCAGCGGTTTTGTCCAACCCGCCGGAGTAATGTGTAGCGGTTTTGTCCGACCCACCGGAGTAAAGTGTAGCGGTTTTGTCCGACCCACCGGAGTAAAGTGTAGCGGTTTTGTCCGACCCGCCGGAGTAAAGTGTAGCGGTTTTGTCCGACCCACCGGAGTAAAGTGTAGCGGTTTTGTCCGACCCGCCGGAGTACTGTGTAGCGGTTTTGTCCGACCCGCCGGAGTACAGTGCAGCTGTTTTGTCCGACCCGCCGGAGTACAGTGTAGCGGTCTATGACCAAATAATTTTGCAGTTGAGTTACACCATGTTCTCTAGTGTTGTGGGTCGCCTTATTGAGACAACACAAATCTATTTACTTCGTAAAGGCATTATGGGGAGAGCCCCTAACGGTTTATTGATTTTATATATATATATATATATATATTATATCATAATAGATATATATATATTATATATATATATATATAATAGCCTAGCACCTGGAAAGTGTATTGGTACAAGGCGCTGGGATATAAGGTCAAGGACCTGGGATATAAGGACGGTGTAGGGAAGGGACCGTTGCCCATCTTCTTGGACCATTGGTGCTCGAACACCAACCCTTCCAAGCAGCGAGGCCGCCCGCTCTACCACCACCCCCAAGACAGCGTAATCATTGACTTGGCACCTTTAATAAAACGTTATAACCAAAGCGCTTGGTCTCTTCCTCCCCAGTAATTAATGGCGAGCGATAGAGTATAGATATTATCCAATCATTTGATTCATTTACTTCTGGGTAACCCAAAGATAGAGAGCGAGAGACAGAGAGACACTGAGAAAGAGAGAAAGAGAGATTCTCTTTCCTCTCTTATAATATGGATACGTCGTTAGATATCAACAACTTCGTTGTGGAATTGACGCTCGCGACGATAACTGACGATAACTCGCGACGATAACGCGGTACATCGCGATCTTATTACGACAAGAGTGGAAAGAAACGCCGCGATATTTCCGCCGTCGCGCCTCCAACGCCCGCACGCAGGTGACATCTGGCTTATCACACGAATCTGACTTTACTTAATTTAAAGTGTAAATTAACAACAGTTCAAGTAAGGTCAAGTAGCCGCGTAAGTAGGGTTAATTTCAGGTCAGGTCAGTGGGTAAACGGCATTAAACGTAACTTCAGATTATATAAGTTAAGGTCCATGCAACAAGTCGGGGTACGATAATTCAAGTTAGGTTAGTCAAGGTAGGGTAAGTCAGGCGCCAAGTCAGATTACGACAATTCAAGTTAGGTCAGGTTACGTAAATCTGCGCTGAGGAAGGATAGGAATATGATGCGTTAGGAGAGGTTAGCTTTATTCGAACTTAGGTTAGGGACAAGTTCAGAACCTAATAGTCAAGTTAGGGAGCTTTCTCAGTAACGTGACAACACTGGAATAGGCAGTCACTTGTTTACTGTGTGGCCAGCTGGTAAGTCCTGGAGCCAGCTGGTAAGTCCTGGGGCCAGCTGGTAAGTCCTAGGGCCAGCTGGTAAGTCCTGGGGCCAGCTGGTAAGTCCTGGGGCCAGCTGGTAAGTCCTGGGGCCAGCTGGTAAGTCCTGGAGCCAGCTGGTAAGTCCAGAGGCCAGCTGATAAGTCCTAGGGCCATCTGGTAAGTCCTAGGGCCAGCTGGTAAGTCCTGGGACCAGCTGGTAAGTCCTGGAGCCAGCTGGTAGGTCCAATAGGGCCAGCTGTGAAGTCCTGTGGCCAGCTGTGAATCCCCTGTGGCCAGCTGTGAAACACTGCACCAGATGGTGACTGACCAGCTGTGGAAGCCGCATGGAGAGCTGAAAAGCCCTGTAGCCGGCTGTTAAACCTTGTGACCAGCTGTTTTTTTTTGGGGGGGGGAGGTCCTTTGGCCAGCTGGTGAAGCACAGCAGCCAGCTGGTGAGTCACAGTGTTAAGGAGAGCCTCCCCAGACCTCCACCGACCTAACCTTCAGATATATGCCTAGATAAAGTCTGTCAGTGGTGCTCTGACGCGAGGATATGTTGTTCGTCCCATCCCAAATCCTTATCCTTGATCCCTTCCAAGTGCTTTATAGTCGTAATGGCTTGGCGCTTTCCCCCCCCCCCCCTCTGATATTTCCCTTCCCTCCTCGTCCTCGGTCCTCCTCGCCATGACGAAGGTCAGGAAGATAACCTTTGTTATTGTTGACATAATTATTAATATCTAATGATAACATTTAAGGAGATAACTTGCGGGTTGTCGATAATTTTTTTTTTGCTGATAGTTCGGTGGTTATAATTTACAGTGAGTTTCAGGGACCTGTAGTGGCAGGAACCTATGGTATACTTCTCTGTTGTGTTCCTACATGGCATTGGGATCCACTTCAATGCTAGCTATAGGGAGGTTTGTGGCACCCCTTTACATTTAGACGGAGCTATTATATATATCTATCTCATCTTTCCATCCATCTATCTATTGATCTATCTATCTATCCGTCCATTCATCTATGAATGCCTCCATCTATTCATCTATATATATCCATATATAATATATATATATATCAATCTATACATATCCATCTATATGTCCATCTATTTATCTATCCACCTATGATATTCATCCATCTAATCTGCCCATATCCTTTCTGTCCCATCCATTTATCTTTCCCTCCCGAACTATCTATCTATCTACCGACAGAATCCTTCTATGCAACCATATATATATAAATCTATCGACCTATCCTATTGATCTCTATATCCTTTCATCATAACCACTCTATCCATCCATCTTGTCCCCCCCTCATCATCCTCCCCCCAATCCCTCGCCCAACCCTCTCTCTCTCCCCCCCTCTACACTACCCCCCCTACCCCCCCTCTCGCTACATCTCTCACCGCACACGATCTTCGCGTTTGTAAACTAATATCTTAGTATCACCACAGCCATCATCACTGCGGACTATTATCCTCACTTTTACCTGAAGGAATTCAGCTCTACCGATTTCCAGTAACTCAGGAACGTGCGTGGGTAAACTCTACGGATATCGCATCCCCGATTTCATTTCACACCGTGAAAATCGCACTCCGAGGGGGTGGGGGGGGGGTGCATTTCTGGGTTACAGGCTTAGTATTTCTTTAAAGTATTTTTTAAATTAGGTCTACCCCCCGACTAAACCTATTGTCCGTCCCGCACTCCACCACTATTC
>WNGS01006685.1:30428-56729 GCA_020271785.1 Procambarus virginalis
CTTTAGTGTCCCCGCGGCCCGGTCCTCGACCAGGCCTCCACCCCCAGGAAGCAGCCCGTGACAGCTGACTAACACCCAGGTACCTATTTTACTGCTAGATAACAGGGGCATAAGGTGAAAGAAACTCTGCCCACTGTCTGTCTGTCTTTCTGTCTGCCTGTCTGTCTGTCTGTCTGTCTGCCTGCCTGTCTGTCTGTCTGTCTGTCTGTTAGTTTGTCTGTCCAAATTTGGAAGCCTGCAACCACTTGGGGGATAACCTCGCCCAAATTGGCAGGGGGAATAGTGTGGAGTGTGGGACGGACATAGGTTTAGTCGGGGTAGACCTAATTTAAATACTTTAAGAAATATAGCCTGTAACCCAGTAAATCACCCCCCCCACCGACCGGGGAGCCGGTCGGCCGAGCGGACAGCACGCTGGACAATTGTGATCCTGTGCGCCTGGGATCGAACCCAGGCGCCGGCGAGAAACAATGGGCAGAGTTTCTTTGACCCTATGCCCCTGTTACCTAGCAGTAAAATAGGTACCTGGGTGTTACTCAGCTGTCACGGGCTGCTTCCTGGGGGTGGAGGCCTGGTCGAGGACCGGGCCGCGGGGACACTAAAAGCCCCTGAAATCATCTCAAGATAACCCCCTCGGAGTGCGATTTTCACGGTGTGAAATGAAATCGGGGATGCGATTTCCGTAGAGTTTACCATGAACGTTCCTGAGTTACTGGAATCGGTTGAGCTGAATTCCTTCAGGTTACAGTGAGGATAATAGTGCGCGGTGAAGATGGCTGTGGTGATGAAGATAGTGTACAAAGCGAAGATAGTGTACGGTGAAGATGTAGAGAGAGGGGGGGGGAGAGGGGGGAGAGAGAGAGGGTGGGGCGATGGATGGGGGGGGGATGATGAGGGGGGACAAGATGGATGGATAGAGTGGTTAGATGAAAGGATATAGAGAGATCAATAGGATAGGTCGATAGATATATATATATATATATATGGTTGCATAGAAGGATATGTCGGTAGATAGATAGATAGTCGGATGTAAAGATAAATGGATGGACAGAAAGATATATGGGCAGATAGATGGATGAATATATAGGTGGATAGATAAATAGATGGAGATATAGATGGATATATAGATTGATATATATATATATATATATATATATATATATATATATATATATATATGGATATATATATAGATGAATAGATGGATGGATTCATAGATGAATGGACGGATAGATAGATAGATCAATAGATAGATGAATGGAAAGATAGATAGATATATATATATAGCTCCGTCTAAATGTAAAGGGGTGCCACAACCTCCTCTAGCCAGCATGAAGGGGATCCAATGCCATGTAGAACACAACAGAGAAGTATACCATAGGTTCCTACCACTACAGGTCCCTGAAACTCACTCTAAATTATAACCACCGAACTATCACCAAAAAAAAAAAATTATCGACAACCCGCAAGTTATCTCTTAAATGTTATCATAATTACTGAATTGGAAACTAAAATACAAAATTAGAGAAGAATCTGCCTGGTGATAGTGGTGTAGTGAATCATGCTAGCGATAGTGATCAAGCAAACTCTCCCAGCACCAGTAGTGATGCGAGTGGTAATGTTGCAGCTGCTGAGACTACTTCACCTATCTCCACGGAACGTGAGTGTCAAATCCCCGCCGGGAATGGTGTTAGAGTAGTCATTAACCCTTCACTGGCACCCCTACTAGATCGTCAAGACACCCTTGAGTTGGTTGCAGGTAGTGAGTTTAAGAAAACACTAACACGTACTCAGGTTAAACGCCTCCTAGACAAAAGTACTCAGGACACACGGAACAAAGTTACTTATGTTGTCCAAGTGATTAACGACCTTAAATGTTACCTTCATTCCCTTAACACTTAACCATGGCTCATCAAACAAAACAATTAAGTTTCTTTCTTGGAATATTCGAAGTGTTTATCTTCGGATAAATGACGTAATCTTGTATGCTAAAATGAGAGACGTGGATGTGATCTGTTTACAGGAACCATATACGTCCACAACTATCAAGAAGGTCCCACCCAGGATACCTGGGTATATAGCATACAACAACGATATTGGAACTGGTTTACTAACGTATATTAAGAGTGGATTAATCTGTAAACTAATTAAAAATCACAGGAGTGATAGTATACATTATCAAAAATTCAAATTACAAACTGCAAATAGCCATTTCCTACTGTATAACATATATGGACGATGTAGTGTACTTAAAGCAGACCTGCTACCGAAACCTACAGGTAACACAGCTATGTTATGTATGGGTGACTTTAATGCTCGTCACACTGCTCTTGGTGATGTTCAGTGTAACAATAATGGAAGGGTCTTCTTGAAATACCTTACTGATCATAATATTACTGTGTATGATACTGATAAACAGACCCATTTATTGGGAGGTAGGCTGGATTATGTGATTGGATACAGCCTAGTAGATAGTAACGTCAACGTTAAGCTCATCCCAGAACTAGTAAGTGATCACTTTGCACTATATTGTGAATACAATGTGGCGGATATTAGGTCCAATCCTCATCCTAGAGTTAAAATTAACATTCCAGACAATCTTAAACAGCACTTTAAGGCTTATGTACATAAGTGGTACACTGGGTATACACCTGTCTCAGTGGACCACTTTTACAATGATCTTGTCAGTATCATCACTGGTTATTATGATACCTGGGTTAAATCAAGGAAAAAAAAGAACACTCGTTCTTCCTCATGGACAGAGGATCCTATTATCATTGCAGAGCGAGCTAAAGTGCTTCAGCTTGCTGACTCTTATAAACGAGACAAAACAGCTGACAATTTACTTGCATTCCTTAATGCCAACAGAGATTTTCGCGAGCTTAAGGGTCAAGTTAAGAACACATATTGGGAACAATTCCTACAAGGTATCAATAGAACTACAACATTATCAGAAATGTGGAACAAAATTAAAAACATTACCAAACCTTCAGCCCCAGTTCAGCTTCATCATACTCCTGCAGAATATGCTGACATGCTCCTAGCTGAATGGTCTAGTGTCTCACAAATTTCTTCCTTACCCCCAGATATACAGCAGCATTTAAGACATACCAACATTAACAGAAACTTTAATATTGAAATAGCACGCTCCTCGCCAGATTTAACAGATCAGTTTGCTATAACCCCCTTTGAATTAACATCAGCATTAGGAAAACCTAAGCAAACTGCCCCTGGTGAGGATGGTATAACTTATAACATTTTGAGCTTACTGAATGATGTCCCTAGCCACCCTCTGCTTGACCTCTATCAAATGAGTCTCTCACAAGGTATCTTGCCAAAGAAATGGACACAAAGTCTTATAATACCAATTCCTAAACCTAACTCTCAAAAATTCAGACCCATTTCCCTTACATCTTGCATGTGTAAAGTCTTGGAGAGAATTGTTCTCAATCGTGTCATGTTTCAGGTCAAAGAAAAACTGGCCCCAAACTTATATGGGTTCATGCCCAAGTGTAGCACACAAACATGCTTTGCTGAATATTTTGTAAACTCCCAGGATGGGACACAGGCAGCCTTTATTGACCTAAAGTCAGCTTTTGATGTAGCGAATGGCGAAATAATATTAGAGCAACTTGCTGAATTTGGAATCAAAGGTAATCTTCTGAGTTGGATAAAGAGCTACCTATCCAACAGGCGTGCTAGTGTCCTATTTAAAGGAGTCAAAAGTACAAGGACAGATGCATTCGAACTAGGCACACCTCAAGGTGGTGTCCTAAGCCCTATGCTCTTCAATATACTTATGCACAAACTTATCCATGACATACCTGTACAACCTACGGAAACTGTTATATGTTATGCTGATGATATTTGTATTATGGCACACAGTAAACCAAGACTACAAGTGTTACTTGATGCATTCTCCAAGAAAGTAGTAGAATGTGGCCTCATAATATCTGTTGATAAAACAAGGGTTCTCATTCCCCATTCTCTTCATGTTAATTATACTATTAATGGAGTGCCCGTGGAGACTTGCGAGTCTTATAAATATCTTGGAGTCGAGGTTAATGATGCAAATCTCGTCAGCAACCTGCGCAAAAAACTAGTTGAGCGTCTTAAACCTCTCAAAACTCTTGTTGGCAAAGGATTTGGCATTAACATAAAATATGCCCGTAGTTTTTATATTGCCTTTGTACGATCTGTTGTTGATTATTATGCCTTGCATCTTCTTAATTTTTCACCTAAACAATTACAAGGCCTAGATGTAGTACAGAATGATGCCATGCGCATCATCCTGGGTTGTCCTAGAACTGTCAGAATTCATCTAAACAATTCTGACTGTTCCCTCCATCCACCGCAAAAAGCTCCCTACAGTGCGTGGCTCAGTTGTTGTGCCTATAATCTTCGGAAACTGAACGTGTCTCTTAACCCTGATAAAACTGTTCACTATATTCCCCCTTGGAAAGATGTGGAGGTCTCTCTGCATTATACCCCCATCAGTGTTAAACAAATGTATAACACTGACATTTTGAGATGTATAACATTAGAAGCTATTGACAGTCATCTTCACATTCTCAAACCGACGGAATCCTATGCCTTTACTGATGGCTCTGTGCAGTTAGGCACTGGTAGAACAGGTTGTGCATGTGCAGTGTATAAAGGGAATGAAATGATCATGTCTACTACACAGAGACTGAACAACTGGGCTAGCACGACGCAGACCGAGCTAGTGGGCATTTATCTAGCCACTGAATACCTTAAGCTCAATGGTGGTGGAGTTATTTTCTGTGACTCTAAAAGTGCTCTGCAGTCCTTAAATAACCCATCACAATGTATATCGGACGTAGCTTGTAATATTAAATGGAATGTAATCTTTGCCAATGATAATAACTCTTGTATAAAATTTGTGTGGATCCCATCCCATGTTGGAGTTGGAAAACATGACTTCGTAGATCGATTGGCCAATGAGGCTTGCAGGAAAGAAAACATTGATTATGACTTTGGACTATCTAATGCAGTTATTAGAAACATACAAATTAAAGAAATTAATTCAGATTTAGAAGAACTAAGAAATGCCCAGAGACCTGAAAGCTGCAGTATTAAAAGTTATGACAAGTTTTGTAATAATAGGTATTTGTATGGTCGGCATAGTAGCCGAACCAGGCAATGTGATGTAGTCATTGCGCGAATTCGCCTTGGCTATAGACACATCTGGCAGGTTAGTGAGGCTGAGCCACTACCAGAATACTCAGATTGTAAACTCTGTGATAAACCTTTAATGCACTCACTAGAACACTACATTGATGAATGTGAAACCGTAAAGGACTTTAGACCTCCTGGCCTCTTGTACCACCAACTGTGTAACTATTTTATTGACTCAGGTGTTCTGGACGACATCCTAACAATTTACCCAAAATTTGCTTGTCCATTTTAAAGAATGAAGAACAATTTTTATGTATATTACTTCTAAGCTGCATCACCTATGAACCCATCCCTGCCCTTGTGTGGCAGTGCACAGTAGAAACTTGTTTTCACATATCCATCTATTAAAACATTGATTGTAACCATGATATATATGTGCTTCACCCTACAGTTTAGACCTATTGTCTTATGTATGACCCTCTGTCCTGCGTGACAGTGACTACTAGCATTATCCTCACTTTAATCAGACTATCAAAATCCTCAGATTAGGCAAAATTGTAATTAATTTTGTCAATAAAGATGTTAATAATAATAATCTCTGCTCCTGGCTATGTTTACGTTGGGTGATTGCTTGTTTGCCCTGCTGGTGGTGGTTTGCCACTGACAGGGTGACGTTTGACTTAGCCATGGTGACTTCTCGCCCCCCCCCCCCCAGTGAAGAGGACGTGGTCGACTGGTCTGGCATTTACGGTGCCGGTAGACCATCCATTGGTTGGTGTCGCCCTGGTGGACGTGCTGCATGTGCAGCTGTCTGACCTGGTGGGAATCCAGTTGCTTCAGGGCCACCGTGCTGTGGTCAAGTTCCGCCTCCAGGCTGCCTTTCAGGCGTTTCTCGAGCGGTGTGAGGGGCGTGTTTACCCTCTCCCTGATACTGCTGGCTCCGTTAAGGTGGTAAATCTCAGTGTTACCTTGACGTCTGTGACGGTGCATGGTGCCCCCTTCGAATTTCAGGACGACTTTTTAACCTCCTGTTTTGAACATTTGGGACAGTGTTAAGTATTCGTTGGAACAAGGTCGTTGCCGGGCACTGTGTTGGTATGCTTGACGGCTCCCGCACCCTGACGATGTCGCCGAGGTGTAGTGTCCCGTCGTCGATGTCCGTGTTGGGTTACACGCTTCGCTGCCTGTATCGGGTCAACCGCGCACCTGTTACCGGTGTGGTCACGAGGGTCATCTGGCGGCGGCGTGCGACGTGGGAGCAACTAGTCGGGTGCAAGTTCTTCGTGTGGAGGATTTTCCACCTGGGCGTGGTGTTTTGCGGTCTGTCTCGAAGCGTTCGCGGCGGGCCCGGAGTGTGTCTCCCCCTTCGTGGTGTGCCTTGGGAGGAGGTGGGGGAGTATGGTGCTCAGGCGCCCCTGCCGAGGATGATGGTGCTGTGAGGGGCTCAGAGGTGGCTACCTGTACCCCCCTCCTGCGTCACCTGCTGTTGGATCTCCGCAGTTGGGGGTTGCCCCTGATGATCGGGACCTCGTCGTGGTGATGCAGAAAGATGTGCGCCGGGGGGCCTCGGCTCCTGTGCCCTGTGGTGGGGTCGATGCCGCGCCTGCATCCCCTGCGGTTCCCCCTCCTTCATTGCCCGGTCTGGGGGTCGCCTAGTCCCGACTGCTGGGGTCGTGCCCTGTGTGGGGTTCGGTATTGGGCCCTTATCGGGATGCCCGTGTGCTTCCGATCCCGTGGTGCTCGTCCACTGTCTGGGTGTCGCGGGTGAAGGAGTTTGTGTATCAGGTGCCGAATAAGATGTCTCAGCCGATGCCGCCGCCTGGTGGCCAGGTGCCCGATGACACGTGGGTGGTTTGGGAGGCGTACTGCTTGCGCTTTCCGATCTACAAGTTCCCGGAGAAGTATTAGTTAACGTCTGATCGCTGCCGCCGTGACCTCGTCACCCCGCTCTCCGGTGCGGGGAGTCTCCCTCTAACGTCCACCTCTGTTTCCGTCGCCACTCCTCTCTCTACGTCCCGTCACATCTAACACTTTTGACTTGCTTCTCCTCCTTAACGTCAACGCGTCTCCCTACATTTGTCCTGGTGCAGGCATCGGGAGGGTAAACCCTTCATGCAAACTGCACCTATTCTCGAGAAGAAGAAGAAGATACATGAAATTCTTGAAGATTGAGTCAGCTCTCACCAGCTATTTGAAGGGAACAAGGCGCCTCTATAGTGGATCACCTGAGCCTAGTGCACCTCCGAGCAATGTTTACACAACTGATAAATTATGTTCAACCCTGTCTCCTCCAAGATAAAAAGGTTGGGACATTTGACTCGCCTGGTATGGGGAAGGAACCGGTGAGAGGGGAAGAGAGGGAATTGAGAGGTGGATGGAGAGGGAAAGCTGAGTTGGGAGAATGGGTGGGGGAGCATAGGTACCACGAGGGCCAGCTAGCACCACCACCCTCAGGTCAACCTCTTGGCCCTTGACAAATGGGCGAAGGGGGGGGGGGGAAGATGGGGAGGGAAGGAGAGAATCAGCCGTTACCAACGCTGTGGAATAAACAATAACGCTGTGGAATAAACAATAACGCTGTGGAATGAACAGTAACGCTGTGGAATGAACAATAACGCTGTGGAATAAACAATAACGCTGTGGAATGAACAGTAACGCTGTGGAATGAACAGTAACGCTGTGGAATGAACAATAACACTATGGAATGAACAATAACACTATGGAATGAACAATAACGCTGTGAAATAAACAATAACGCTGTGGAATGAACAATAACGCTGTGGAATGAACAATAACGCTGTGAAATAAACAATAACGCTGTGGAATAACAGTAACGCTGTGGAATGGCCAATAACGCTGTGGAATGAACAATAATGCTGTGGAATAACAGTAACGCTGTGGAATAACAGTAACGCTGTGGAATGGCCATAACGCTGTGGAATGAACAATATCGCTGTGGAATGAACAATATCGCTGTGGAATGAACAATATCGCTGTGGAATGAACAATATCGCTGTGGAATGAACAATATCGCTGTGGAATGAACAATATCGCTGTGGAATGAACAATATCGCTGTGGAATGAACAATAACGCTGTGGAATGAACAATATCGCTGTGGAATGAACAATATCGCTGTGGAATGAACAATAACGCTGTGGAATGAACAATATCGCTGTGGAATGAACAATATCGCTGTGGAATGAGCAATAACGCTGTGGAATGAGCAATAACGCTGTGGAATGAACAATACCGCTGTGGAATGAACAATAACACGTTCCCATCGTTCACCGTCACGTCCAGAAAGGGAAATTGTTATCTACCCTTTTTGTTCAAAGTCAATTTGATTATAGGTTCTTGATCATTTAATTTGTTCTAAAACACATTGATGGACTGATGCACCGAGAAAATCACATCAACATATCTCTTCAAAAAATAGAATGTTTAGGTCAATTAAGTTAATGTTGGATAAGAGATTTGTCTCATAAAAATTTATATACAGGTTACAGTATGGGAATGATGGGAAGAGCCATGGCTACTCTGAAAGTTTGTTTGTAACAAATATTGTTAAATGCAGAGTAAGTGTATGTGAGTTGGTCTTCCATGTGTTCTGGACTCACAAGGTGAGTGATGGTGTTCAGTACTGTCACTATGCGGGGTGTTGACTCACAAGATGAGTGATGGTGTTCAGTACTGTCACTATGGCGGGGTGTTGACTCACAAGGTGAGTGATGGTGTTCAGTACTGTCACTATGGCGGGTGTTGACTCACAAGGTGAGTGATGGTGTTCAGTACTGATACTATGGCGGGGGTGTTGACTCACAAGATGAGTGATGGTGTTCAGTACTGTCACTATGGNATCGCAAGCAAGGCAAAGACTCAGCCTAAATTGTTGCATAGCCACATCAGGAGAAAAACAACAGTAAAGGAACAGGTTATGAAACTGAGGATAGGGGCGGAAGGATTCACTACAAATGACAAGAAGTGTGTGAGGAGTTGAATAAGAAATTCCAGGAGGTCTTCACCTTCGAGCAAGGAGAAATTCCAGAGGTAAGAGAGGGAATAGCTAACCAGGAACCACTGGAAGACTTTGAGATTACCAGCGGGGAAGTAAGGAAGTGTTTACTAGAGTTGGATGTGACAAAGGCTATAGGCCCAGATGGAATCTCCCCATGGGTTCTAAAGGAAGGAGCAAGAGAACTGTGCCTACCACTCTCCATTGTGTATAACAAGTCACTGGCAACAGGGGAACTGCCAGATATTTGGAAAGCAGCTAACGTAGTCCCGATATACAAGAAAGGGGATAGACAGGAGGCACTGAACTACAGGCCAGTGTCCCTAACCTGCATACCATGCAAGCTGATGGAGAAGATTGTGCGAAAAAAACTAGTGGAGCATCTGGAGCGAAGGAACTTTGTAACACAGCACCAACATGGGTTCAGGGATGGCAGGTCCTGCCTCACAGGGTTACTTGAATTCTACGACCAGGCAACAAAATAAGGCAAGAAAGAGAAGGGTGGGCAGACTGCATATTTTTAGATTGTCAAAAAGCCTTTGATACAGTGCCACACAAGAGGCTAGTGCGAAAGTTGGAGATGCAGGCTGGAGTGAAAGGGAAGGTACTCCGGTGGATAGAGGAGTACCTAAGCAACAGGAGACAACGAGTCTGTGTGAGGGGTGAAGTCTCAGATTGGCGAGACGTTACAGTGGAGTCCCGCAGGGGTCAGTCCTTGGACCTATACTGTTTCTGGTATATGTAAATGATCTCCCAGAGGGTATAGATTCGTTCCTCTCAATGTTTGCCGACGATGCAAAAATTATGAGGAGGATTGAAACAGAGGATGATAGTAGGAGGCTACAAGATGACCTAGATAGACTGAGTGAATGGTCCAACAAATGGCTGTTGAAGTTCAACCCAAGTAAATGCAAAGTAATGAAACTAGGCAGTGGATACAGGAGGCCAGACACAGGATACAGAATAGGGGATGAAGTACTTAATGAAACAGACAGAGAGAAAGATCTAGGAGTTGATATCACACCAACCTGTCTCCTGAAGCCCACATAAAGAGAATAACGTCTGCGGCATATGCGAGGCTGGCTAACATCAGAACGGCGTTCAGGAACCTGTGTAAGGAATCATTCAGAATTTTGTACACCACATATGTAAACCAATCCTGGAGTACGCGGCCCCAGCATGGAGCCCGTACCTTGTCAAGCACAAGACGAAGCTGGAAAAAGTCCAAAGGTATGCTACTAGACTAGTCCCAGAACTAAGAGGCATGAGTTATGAGGAAAGGCTGCGGGAAATGCAACTTACGACACTGGAAGACAGAAGAGTAAGGGGGGACATGATCACAACCTACAAAATCCTCAGGGGAATTGACCGGGTAAACAAGGATGAACTATTCAACACTGGAGGGACGCGAACAAGGGACACAGGTGGAAGCTGAGTACCCAAATGAGCCACAGAGACATTAGAAAGAACTTTTTCAGTGTCAGAGTAGTTAGTAAATGGAATGCACTAGGCAGTGATGTGGTGGAGGCTGACTCCATACACAGTTTCAAATGTAGATATGATAGAGCCCAATAGGCTCAGGAAACTGTACACCAGTTGATTGACAGTTGAGAGGCGGGACCAAAGAGCCAAAGCTCAACCCCCGCAAGCACAATTAGGTGAGTACAATTAGGTGAGTAAACACACACACGGGACTCCACCCGCGCCTCTGCCTCCATTGGCACCTCTCTGGTCAGTAGCAGTTCACCCACTTTCCTCTAGCACTGTGGGAAAGTGGAGCCCCCCCACCATACGGGGTAGGAACATGGGCTCGGTATACACCTGTCATCATGTATTCTCACCCCCCCCCTCCCCCAGTGGGCACCCAGGTGATATTCTCTCTAGCATCTCCTCTCGATATCTTCTCCATTATTCGTTCCTATTTAACTCTGCTTGACTCTCTCGTGATCAGTATATAAGCAGGCGATGAGTCAGAATAACGGGGCTAAAGTATGTTGACCAGACCACACACTAGAAGGTGAAGGGACGACGACGTTTCGGTCCGTCCTGGACCATTCTCAAGTCGATTGTGACCATTTTCACAATCCACTTGAGAATGGTCCAGGACGGACCGAAACGTCGTCGTCCCTTCACCTTCTAGTGTGTGGTCTGGTCAACAATCAGTATATAAGTTAATCTCATTGTCTCTCTTACAAATCACAGAGGCGAGAGGCATCACCTATAAACATTAAATATCAAAGAAATAACAGAAATGATTCATCGGGAGAATTTCTCAACTCATCGTCTGGACGATATACTGCAGCTTCATCTGTGTCGCGTGCGTCGCGTGCATAAACGTGCATAAACAACCTCTACGTCGACCTCAACAACCTCAACAACGTCGCGTGCATAAACAACCTCTACCCGCTCTCATGTCCATTATCAAGACACACACATTATAAAACAACTCTAATGGCGTTCCCCACAACTGCTGCACTCCAATTCACACATTGTCTGTGATAAAATATATGTACAGTTTACACACACACAATAAATTATGTCCTTGGAACAATAACGTAGATGAATATATAAAAAACAAATGACCACCGCTGTCCGCTCTTGACTTTGTGTGTTGGTGAATCTCTGGCTGGAGCCTCGGACTCTCTCATCCACACGTCTCTTACTCTGGCTCGATTCAGTTGTGGTAATCAACTCTGGATTATAATAGAAAAAACAAATAAATATCTCTGTGACGTCAGTCATAGAGAATACAGTTGTGGCTCAAATAAAATGATCACGGGTGGACAGGTGAATCCATGAATGCATTTAGTTCACTGATGACCACCATGTAAGCTTGTGGCACCACGTTTGGTTCGTCGTCGAATGCTCCCGTCATAGGACACACAGTCCTATGTCACGACGTCCCTCTGCAGAATTAAAATGGCGGCGAGGAGGGGGTCTACTCTCCCACATACGACTGCTGTCAAATCCTTCTTGGCTGCCAATGTCAGTGTTCTCTCTGGGCCTTGCAACATGCGTGTGGTCAAACACAGGCACGCAGTCTTCCTGGTGCACCTGACCACCGTCCACTCTTGGGACGAAGAATAAAACCTCCTGCAGGTTATAATAAATATAATACACAGCCCCGCTCCTGTGCCAGGTAAGTCCACTACGGGCTCACCATAGCCCGTGCTACTTGGAACGTTTTGTTCCCAGTTGGTGAATCTTAAACACCAACAAGATATAATAATACCAGCCACGCTCTCCCCTTGGGCTTGAGAAGGCCGCTCCTGGGTACACTACCTGGAGGTGGCCACTCCTGGGTACACTACCTGGAGGTGGCCACTCCTGGGTACACTACCTGGAGGTGGCCACTCCTGGGTACACTACCTGGAGGTGGCCGCTCCCGGGTACACTACCTGGAGGTGGCCGCTCCTGGGTACACTACCTGGAGGTGGCCGCTCCTGGGTACACTACCTGGAGGTGGCCACTCCTGGGTACACTACCTGGAGGTGGCCGCTCCCGGGTACACTACCTGGAGGTGGCCGCTCCCGGGTACACTACCTGGAGGTGGCCGCTCCTGGGTACACTACCTGGAGGTGGCCGCTCCTGGGTACACTACCTGGAGGTGGCCGCTCCCGGGTACACTACCTGGAGGTGGCCGCTCCTGGGTACACTACCTGGAGGTGGCCGCTCCTGGGTACACTTCCTGGAGGTGGCCGCTCCTTGGTACACTACCTGGAGGTGGCCACTCCCGGGTACACTACCTGGAGGTGGCCTCTTGCGGGTATACTACCTGGAGGTGGCCACTCCCGGGTACACTACCTGGAGGTGGCCGCTCCTGGGTACACTACCTGGAGGTGGCCGCTCCTGGGTACACTACCTGGAGGTGGCCACTCCTGGGTACACTACCTGGAGGTGGCCACTCCTGGGTACACTACCTGGAGGTGGCCTCTTGCGGGTACACTACCTGGAGGTGGCCGCTCCCGGGTACACTACCTGGAGGTGGCCGCTCCTGGGTACACTACCTGGAGGTGGCCGCTCCTGGGTACACTACCTGGAGGTGGCCACTCCTGGGTACACTACCTGGAGGTGGCCACTCCTGGGTACACTACCTGGAGGTGGCCACTCCTGGGTACACTACCTGGAGGTGGCCGCTCCTGGGTACACTACCTGGAGGTGGCCGCTCCTGGGTACACTACCTGGAGGTGGCCACTCCTGGGTACACTACCTGGAGGTGGCCACTCCTTGGTACACTACCTGGAGGTGGCCACTCCTGGGTACACTACCTGGAGGTGGCCACTCCCGGGTACACTACCTGGAGGTGGCCTCTCCTGGGTACACTACCTGGAGGTGGCCACTCCCGGTACACTACCTGGAGGTGGCCTCTCCTGGGTACACTACCTGGAGGTGGCCGCTCCTGGGTACACTACCTAGAGGTGGCCTCTTGCGGGTACACTACCTGGAGGTGGCCGCTCCTGGGTACACTACATGGAGGTGGCCGCTCCTGGGTACACTACCTGGAGGTGGCCGCTCCTGGGTACACTACCTGGAGGTGGCCGCTCCTGGGTACACTACCTGGAGGTGGCCTCTCCCGGGTACACTACCTGGAGGTGGCCGCTCCCGGGTACACTACCTGGAGGTGGCCACTCCTGGGTACACTACCTGGAGGTGGCCGCTCCCTGGTACACTACCTGGAGGTGGCCACTCCCGGGTACACTACCTGGAGGTGGCCGCTCCTGGGTACACTACCTGGAGGTGGCCACTCCCGGGTACACTACCTGGAGGTGGCCACTCCTGGGTACACTACCTGGAGGTGGCCACTCCTGGGTACACTACCTGGAGGTGGCCACTCCTGGGTACACTACCTGGAGGTGGCCACTCCTGGGTACACTACCCGGAGGTGGCCGCTCCTGGGTACACTACCTGGAGGTGGCCACTCCTGGGTACACTACCTGGAGGTGGCCGCTACACTTGCCCTAATTCTTCTACGGCTGTCGCTCGACACCAGTTCCCGGCCTCTGCCTTAGCCGACATCAGTAGAAAATCCACTTAAGAACTGCTGGACGCCGGGAAAGTGTGCCCCCGACCCTGTACAACACAGGTGACCAATCCCCGACTCCCAACTCTGCCATGTCGCGGTCTAACCTCCCTCCTATTGGCCAGTGATGACATCATCTACGCCTCCAGACCCGTCTTCCGTCGTCGCCATCTTTTTGTTTACAAATCCGCATGTTACTCCATATCAAGTAACTCCATACCATACTCCATACAGCCTCAAACCATGCGGCTGCTTCTCCAGCAATCTCTGGTGTACCGTGTAAGCTTCTCCAGCAGCAGTTAAGCGTATGCCTAAATGGGGAAATAACTCTCATCCCAAATGGGATTTGGGATGAGACTGAGGGGAAAGGAATGGTGCCCACTTGGACGGTCGGGGGATTGAACGCCGACCTGCATGAAGCGAGACCGTCGCACATAAATTAGATGTAAACATCGTAGTTTTTTATACTAGTGCTTTCAGGCTCGGACAATTTATCTCTCTCTTCTGTCAGACCTGAAAATTTTGACTATTTTATTAACATATTTAGCCCCATGTGTATAGAGGCAGTGACCCCTGGACTATGTGAAGGGTTACACAGTGTGTGTGTCAGGCTGTGCGAGGGGGAACAGTCCCCATCTCACCGGGGACTTCAACCACTCTCATGTTAAACTCTAACAAGCAAGCTCGCCTCGTTTCAGTCATTCCTGCTGGTTTATGTAGGAAGGCTTCTACCTGCTGCCCACCTTCCATACCTGCTGCCCACCTTCCATACCTGCTGCCCACCTCCTATACCTGCTGCCCACCTCCTATACCTGCTGCCCTCCTCCTACCTGCTGCTCACCTTCTATACCTGCTGCCCACCTTAACTAAGAGCTCCCTGGGTGTTGGTCGACTGTTGTGTGGTGCTGGTCGACTGTTGAGGGATCTGGTCGACTGTTGAGGGATCTGGTCGACTGTTGAGGGATCTGGTCGACTGTTGAGGGATCTGGTCGACTGTTGAGGGATCTGGTCGATCATCATGAGAATTACCCCTGAAATATAATCCCCAACATAAAGACTATGGCTTGCTTACAAGTCTAGGAACACCTTGTAAAGAGAGCCACAGTTTAATGGATCAGGTTAACTCTGACAAAATAGGTTTGAACTCGATTACACCGTGTTGTCGATGGCTATTAAGCGCACAACACTTATGAAACTAAGGACATTTAAGACATTAAAGCTTTGATTATAATGTGAGTCGTTCTCGACTTGATGCAGATTGCGCCTGTAAGATCAGATGATGTTTGTTTATATCGCAGATGGCGTTCCTGTACTTCTTCCTCCCCCCCCCCCTCCCTTCCTCCCTATTCAGTCATTGGTCGAAAATCTAGGATTAATATGACAGTGAATGTACTGTATGACAGCTGGAAGTGTCATTTCCGGTCTGAAGAGTCATTTTTACCCACCTCGGGAGATCACAGACGGTCCAAGCTGTAACTTAAGTTAAAAGAAAATGAATCTAATACACGATCTCGCGTAATATTTGGCTGTAAAGGGGTATATTGTGGCAGATTGAGAAACAAAATGGCTTCCGGGCGGGCGGTGACAAATCCGGGATTTGGTGTAGTGCAGCGACACTGTCCAGAGCTCATGCAACGAGAGAGGTGACTGGCTGTGGCTCAGGTGCTCCGCCAATCAGCGACGAGCAAATTCTGTGACGCCATCGATGGGCACCGAGCCCGCCCGGGAAGGGAAGCCCGGCTCACTGTTCTGCTAGACTTCAGAAAGGAAGGTTGTGACCTTGGGCGCTCTCCCGAGGACCAGCAGATATGTATCTTAAGTGGCGAGTTGAGCCAAGGAGAGATGCAACAGGACTCTGACCTGTATTAATGAAGGTCGAGAGCGGCCTGCAGACTTGATTTAGGCTATCCATAACAATTATTTATTTATGTAGTAAAGGTTCTTTTAGCTTTAAGCGCTGTGTATACATATACCTTCTTTACGGCAATGCCACGTCATATATATGTGAAAGCCTGGCAGTTGGGTACTGACCACTTGAGTTTAGGAATAAAGATTTAATGAAATCGGGGAATATAGCCTCATGTTTCAGGAGGACAAGACGGGAGTATTGAAGTCATTTCTTCCACGCTGGGCGCAGGTGAGAGAACTCCGACGATCACAGGAGTAACTGGGTAACCAGGTGTCCGAAGTAGACACCTGCCACTCCTTGCTTGACACCTGTCGCTCTACCTCCCGCTCTCTGAGAACATAAGGCAGCCTAGTGAGTCCCCAGAGGTGCTGCGAGGTCCCTGTGTTGTGGGGCTGGTGTACATGGGGGTTAGGCGCCGACTTCATCACGAGGGAATGTGAGTACAGAGACGAGAGTAAAGGAAGCAGTGACGGAGTGTCACTGGTGGAGTACGACCTGACTCTGAGCTTTGTCTTCCTCCGTGACACTGGGGGCTGGTGTGGTGTGTGTGTGGTGTGGTGTGTGGTGTGGTGTGTGATGTGTGGTGTGTGGTGTAGTGTGTGTGGTGGTGTGGTGTGTGTAGTGTGGTGTGTGGTGTGGTGTGGTGTGTGTGGTGTGGTGTGGTGTGTGGTCTGGTGTGGTGTATGTGTGGTGTGGTGTGTGGTCTGGTGTGGTGTTTGTGTGGTGTGTGTGTGTGTGGTGTGGTGTGTGTGGTGTGTGTGTGTGGTGTGTGTGGTGTGTGTGTGTGTGGTGTGTGTGGTGTGGTGTGTGTGTGTGTGGTGTGGTGTGGTGTGTGTGGTGGTTGTGTGGTGTGTGGTGTGGTGTGTGTGGTGTGGTGGGTGTGTGTGGTGGTGTGGTGTGTGGTGTGTGTGTGGTTTGTGTGTGTGTGTGTGTGTGTGTGTGGTGTGGTGTGTGGTTGTGGTGTGTGTGTGGTGTGTGGGGTGTGTGGTGTTGTGTGGTGTGTGGTCTGGTGTGTGTGTGGTGTGGTGTGTGTGGTGTGTGTGTGTGTGTGTGTGTGTGGTGTGGTGTGGTGTGTGGTGTGTGTGTGTGGTGTGGTGTGGTGTGGTGTGTGTGGTGTTGTGTGGGTGTGTGGTCTGGTGTGGTGTGTGTGTGGTGTGGTGTGTGGTGTGGTGTGTGTGAGTGGTGTGTGTTTGTGTGTGGTGTGGTGTGTGTACTCACCTAGTTGTACTTACCTAGTTGTGCTTGCGGGGGTTGAGCTCTAGCTCTTTGGTCCCGCATTTCAACCGTCAATCAACAGGTGTACAGGTTCCTGAGCCTATTGGGATCTATCGTATCTACACATGAAACTCTGTATGGAGTCAGCCTCCACCACATCACTTCCTAATGCATTCCATTTGTCAACCACTCTGACACTAAAAAAGTTCTTTCTAATATCTCTGTGGCTCATTTGGCCACACAGTTTCCACCTGTGTCCCCTAGTGTTTGTGCCCCTTGTGTTAAATAGCCTGTCTTTATCAATCCTGTCGATTCCCTTGAGAATCTTGAATGTGGTGATCATGTCCCCCCTAACTCTTCTGTCTTCCAACGAAGTGAGGTTTAATTCCCGTAGTCTCTCCTCGTAGCTCATACCTCTCAGCTCGGGTACTAGTCTGGTGGCAAACCTTTGAACCTTTTCCAGTTTAGTCTAATGCTTGACGAAATATGGACTCCATGCTGGGGGCCGCATACTCCAGGATTGGTCTGACATATGTGGTTATCTTCTTGAGATGATTTCGGGGCTTTAGTGTCCCCGCGGCCCGGTCCTCGACCAGGCCTCCACCCCCAGGAAGCAGCCAGTGACAGCTGACTAACACCCAGGTACCTATTTTACTGCTAGGTAACAGGAGCATAGGATGAAAGAAACTCTGCCCATTGTTTCTCGCCGGCGCCCGGGATCGAACCCGGGACCACAGGATCACAAGTCCAGTGTGCTGTCCGCTCGGGCGACCGGCTCCCCTAATATTATTATGTGGTATATAATGTTCTGAAAGATTCCTTACACAAGTTTCTAAAGGCCGTTCTTATGTTAGCCAACCTGGCATATGCTGCTGATGTTATCCTCTTGATATGAGCTTCAGGGGACAGGTCTGGCGTGATATCAACCCCCAGGTCTTTCTCTCTCTCTGACTCTTGAAGTATTTCGTCTCCCAAATGATACCTTGTATCTGGTCTCCTGCTTCCTACCCCTATCTTCATTACATTACATTTGCTTGGGTTAAACTCTAACACCATTTGTTCGACCATTCCTGCAGCTTGTCCAGGTCTTCTTGAAGCCTCAAGCTGTCCTCCTCTGTCTTAATCCTTCTCATAATTTTGGCGTCGTCAGCAAACATTGAGAGGAATGAGTCTATACCCTCTGGGAGATCATTTACGTATATCAGAAACAGGATAGGTCCAAGTTCAGAGCCCTGTGGGACTCCACTGGTGACTTCACGCCATTCTGAGGTCTCACCCCTCACTACAACTCTACTTCCTATTGCTTAGGTACTCCCTTATCCACTGGAGCGCCCTACCTGTTACTCCTGCCTGTTTCTCCAGCTTATGCATCAACCTTTTATGGGGTACTGTGTCAAAGGCTTTCCGACAGTCCAAAAATGCAGTCCAAAAAATGTGTGTGGTGTGTGGTGTGTATGGTGTGTGGTGTGTGTGGGGTGTGTGTGGTGTGGTGTGTATGGTGTGTGTGGTGTGTGGTGTGTGTGGTGTGGTGTGGTGTGTGTGGTGGTTGGTTTGGTGTGTGTGTTTACCAATTGTGCCTGCAGGATCGAACTGTTGGCTCTTGGACCCCGTCTTTCTACCCAATAAATTTTTACTCTATTATGTCTGCTACAAATATTTCTCTCTAACAAACACACACACACACATCCCCAGTAAGCAGCCCGAAGCAGATATCTAACACCCAAGTACCTAGGTGAACAGGAGCATCAGGGCGAAAGAAACTATCTACATTTGTTTCCGCTGTAACACCACTATACATATAAACTAAAAATAAAAACATTAATAGTCATTTGTACACCACCATATAGCACCGGAACCAAAAGGTACACTTCCAACAAGGAAATGCTATACAGGATTAAAAAAAAAAACGCTGCCACCATCTGCCTTGACCATTGAGACTATATCAAGCAACGAGGCAAGAAACATTGCTTGACTTGGAGAGTCCTCTTTCTTTAACTGTCAATAATTATGGGACGGTTGTTAGCAAATTATATCCAGAAGCTACGGGGATTCAACAATTGATACAGATGGAAAATTTAACATGAGTTTATTGAGAACAAATTATGCTATTCACCACTATAAAATCCTACTTTAACACTGGCAATTGTTACGGGATCCAGACATGGAAAACGTATCAAAGATCACACACATTACCTTAATTAAGACCACTCTCTGCCTCTCAGTCGGGTGGATTCATTCTGTCTCCTGAGGCTTGCCTCACTGACCTGCAGCCTCACTGACCTACAGCCTCACTGACCTGCAGCCTCACTGACCTACAGCCTCACTGACCTGCAGCCTCACTGACCTACAGCCTCACTGACCTGCAGCCTCACTGACCTGCAGCCTCACTGACCTGCAGCCTCACTGACCTACAGCCTCACTGACCTGCAGCCTCACTGACCTACAGCCTCACTGACCTACAGCCTCACTGACCTGCAGTCTCACTGACCTACAGCCTCACTGACCTACAGCCTCACTGACCTGCAGTCTCACTGACCTGCAGCCTCACTGACCTACAGCCTCACTGACCTGCAGCCTCACTGACCTGCAGCCTCACTGACCTACAGCCTCACTGACCTGCAGCCTCACTGACCTACAGCCTCACTGACCTACAGCCTCACTGACCTACAGCCTCACTGACCTACAGCCTCACTGACCTACAGCCTCACTGACCTGCAGCCTCACTGACCTGCAGCCTCACTGACCTGCAGACTCACTGACCTACAGCCTCACTGACCTGCAGCCTCACTGACCTGCAGCCTCACTGACCTGCAGCCTCACTGACCTGCAGCCTCACTGACCTGCAGCCTCACACTCTCCGACACTTCAGCACTCTCTTTCCTAAACTATCATACAGGGGTATATATACAACTGAATCAGAAGGGGGGGGGGCATTTTACACTGTTGTGGGAAAGTCTGGTGTGGACCTATTCCTAGCTGATTCACCCAACTCGGGAAAAGTGTGTTTTGCACACCTAAATGGTTGGTCAGCACCTAAGGGCGTCAGCTTCCCATGATGTACAAAAAAGCAATCAAGCTGAACCATTAAGTTGTTTGTCAAGACCATCAGGAATATTCATAAACAGGTTCAAGCTGACTAGGGGGAGCCAGATGATATTTCAATTAACTCTAGCTGAATCTGAGGTTCCACGCTGATCTTACCAGGACGTTCCCATGGTGAATCATGGGTGAACTCTCCAGGCGTTACACCGCCTCCGCCGGGAATCAAACCCGGGCATCAGGACTACAACTCCCAGGCACTATATCCATTCAGCTGTGAAGCCCCTGAGTGGATAGCTGAGTGTTTGTGTATGTTTGTGTGTACTCGCCAATTTGTACTCACCTACTTGTTCTTGTGGGGGTTGAGCTCTGGCTCTTCGGTATGTACACATCAACTGGTGTACATATTCCTGAGCCTACTGGGCTCTATTGTATCTACATTTAAAGCTGTGTATGGAGTCAGCCTCCACCACATCACTTTCTAATACATTCCATTTACTAACTACTCTGACACTGAAAAAGTTCTTTCTAACGTCTCTGTGGCTCATGTGGGTACTCAGTTTCCACCTGTGTCCCCTTGTTCGCGTACCACCAGTGTTGAATAGTTTATCCTTGTCTACCCTGTCAATTCCCCTTAGGATTTTGTAGGTTGTGATCATGTCTCCCCTTACTCTTCTGTCTTCTGTGTGTGTGTGTGTGTGTGTGTGTGTGTGTGTGTGTGTGTGTGTGTGTGTGTGTGTGTGTGTGTGTGTGTGTGTGTGTGTGTGCGCGCGTCAGTGATGGATCCAGCCTCGTGTACACGCGGGGGCTGAGAGCTTCACTGATCGCTCCATAAAATGCAATAGAATTGTAAATTCAACTCGCGCTTGAGTGCGCTTCCGCGAGCGCGCCAACATGCGCTTCTCAAAGGTGTCACATTTGCACCTTGATCATTATTTGGAGAACGAGACTGTCCACGTACACGGCCGTGTGTGTACACGGACCACCACGTACACGGCCGTGTGTGTACACGGACCACCACGTACACGGGCGTGTGTGTACACGGACCACCACGTACACGGCCGTGTGTGTACACGGACCACCACGTACACGGCCGTGTGTGTACACGGACCACCACGTACACGGCCGTGTGTGTACACGGACCACCACGTACACGGCCGTGTATGTACACGGACCACCACGTACACGGGCGTGTGTGTACACGGACCACCACGTACACGGGCGTGTGTGTACACGGACCACCACGCACACGGTCGTGTGTGTACACGGACCACTACGTACACGGCCGTGTGTGTACACGGACCACCACGTACACGGGCGTGTGTGTACACGGACCACCACGTACACGGTCGTGTGTGTACACGGACCACCACGCACACGGTCGTGTGTGTACACGGACCACTACGTACACGGCCGTGTGTGTACACGGACCACCACGTACACGGGCGTGTGTGTACACGGACCACCACGTACACGGTCGTGTGTTGTCCCACTGAGGAAGTCACTAGTGGGACAGGCAGCCTTGTCCAGTAGCTGCTTTCCTCTGTGTGTGTGTGTGTGTGTGTGTGTGTGTGTGTGTGTGTGTGTGTGTGTGTGTGTGTGTGTGTGTGTGTGTGTGTGTGTGTATGTGTGTGTGTGTGTGTGTGTACTCACCTAATTGTACTCACCTAGCTGTGCTTGTGGGGGTTGAGCTCCGGCTCTTTGGTCCCGCCTCTCAACTGTCAATCAACAGGTGTACAGGTTCCTGAGCCTACTGGGCTCTATCATATCTACACTTGAAACTGTGTATGGAGTCAGCCTCCACCACATCACTGCCTAATGCATTCCATCTGTTAACTACTCTGCCACTGAAAAAGTTTCTTTTAACGTCTCTGTGGCTCATGTGGGTACTTTGTTTCCACCTGTGTCCCCTTGTTCGCGTCCCACCAGTGTTGAATAGTTTATCCTTGTCCATCCTGTCAATTCCCCTGAGGATTTTGTAGGTAGTGATCATGTCTCCCCTCACTCTTCTGTCTTCCAATGTCGTAAGGTGCATTTCCCGCAGTCTTTCATCGTAACTCATGGCTCTTAGCTCCGGGCCTAGTCTAGTGGCATACCTTTGAACTTTTTCCAGCTTCGTCTTGTGCTTGACAAGGTACGGGCTCCATGCTGGGGCCGCATACTCCAGGATTGGTCTTACATATGTGGTATACAAGGTTCTGAATGATTCCTTACACAGGTTCCTGAACGCTGTTCTGATGTTAGCCAGCCTCGCATATGCCGCAGACGTTATTCTTTTTATGTGGGCTTCAGGAGACAGAATGAACAATAACGCTGTGGAATGAACAATAACGCTGTGGAATGAACAGTAACGCTGTGGAATGAACAATAACGCTGTGGAATGAACAGTAACGCTGTGGAATGAACAGTAACGCTGTGGAATGAACAATAACGCTGTGGAATGAACAATAACGCTGTGGAATGAACAATAACGCTGTGGAATGAACAGTAACGCTGTGGAATGAACAATAACGCTGTGGAATGAACAGTAACGCTGTGGAATGATCAATAACGCTGTGGAATGAACAGTAACGCTGTGGAATGAACAATAACGCTGTTGATCGGGAAGGTGGTGGCAGTGTCTAATGAGTTGTTAATTATTAGTATAAATTAATAACCCCTATTCTTGGTGTGTCCTCATTTAATATTCCACTTTTATTCGTGGCAGTTCAGTGAGGGGATCATACTAAGCTGTAACAGTGTTAAGCTGGGGTATTGAGTGAAGAAGAAGGAAGGTAGGAAAGATTCATTAATGGTAAGATTCAGTACCTTTACAATGGTGCCGCGGTGGGATGAACCATACCTGAATGTGTCTATCACCGATCCCCCAGGAAGACAAGGAATCAGTAATTAGGAACTCCCGGGTCATAGAAACTTCAGTAATAAATCTTGGGAATTAGTTTGTTTAATTTACTTTGCTTATTTAAATCCAAGGGCAATTGTAATATCCATTAAATGGAGGAGAACATTGGGGTTTCCAAATACCACACATATATATACCGCAATTGAAAACTGCAAAACTTTAATAACATAAGGGACCGAGATTACTAAACAATCAAAAACCAATTTAATACTTTATTTAAATTAAATAAATTTAACACATATATTGAAATCAAATGAACATATACCCTACTCTATTTTCCCTAAGAGGCAAAATGGATATCTACCGAGGACATGAATACTCAAGTGCACAATACCTTAAAACCACACTGAGGCCAAGATGTCGATGGCTGCCTTCAGCCTTTTTGATGCTGGCCCGAGTCCCTACTCCCCATACACTCCCAGAACACACTACCCAACTTTTGTTTCACCAGCTTACCGGTGGAAAGGATTTGTTCCTCCCCCCATCTAATACCGCCCCCAGGGCTCCACCCATTATTTTGCTACGGCCAACCATTTAACACTAGGCCTGAGGTCTGGCACTCTAGGACCAATAAGGAATTGGCACTTATCTACCGCCAATCACCTTCTATGATCTGCTGTGGAAGGATACATGAAATGAGTTGCGTGGTGACCGTCGGCCAGGTCGGACGTTCCTGAGGTCTCTCTGCTCCTGGCTAGTGTTTACGTTGGGTGATTGCTTGTTTGCCCTGCTGGTGGTGGTTTGCCACTGACAGGGTGACGTTTGACTTAGCCATGGGGACTTCTCGCCCCCCCCCCAGTGAAGAGGACGTGGTCGACTGGTCTGGCATTTACGGTGCCGGTGGACCATCCATTGGTTGGTGTCGCCCTGGTGGACGTGCTGCATGTGTAGCTGTCTGACCTGGTGGGAATCCAGTTGCTTCAGGGCCACCGTGCTGTGGTCAAGTTCCGCCTCCAGGCTGCCATTCAGGCATTTCTCGAGCGGTGTGAGGGGCGTGTTTACCCTCTCCCTGATACTGCTGGCTCCGTTAAGGTGGTAAATCTCAGTGTTACCTTGACGTCTGTGACGGTGCATGGTGCCCCCTTCGAATTTCAGGACGACTTTTTAATCTCCTGTTTTGAACGATTTGGGACAGTGTTAAGTATTCGTTGGAACAAGGTCGTTGCCGGGCACTGTGTTGGTATGCTTGACGGCTCCCGCACCCTGACGATGTCGCTGAGGTGTAGTGTCCCGTCGTCGATGTCCGTGTTGGGTTACACGCTTCGCTGCCTGTATCGGGGTCAACCGCGCACCTGTTACTGGTGTGGTCACGAGGGTCATCTGGCGGCGGCGTGCGACGTGGGAGCAACTGGTCGGGTGCATGTTCTTCGTGCGGAGGATTTTCCACCCCTGTTGCGCTCGGAAGGTTCTGAGGACGGTGTGAGTGCTATGCCTGAGGTGCCTGATTGCCTGTCTGCTGCTCCCCCTGTTGAGGCGAGTTCTCCGGCCCGTGTGACTCGTCAGGTGACTGCTGTTGAGCCGGTGTGTGTGGGTGTCGGGTCGTCGCCTGGGCTGCGTGTAGTGAAGGGTGTCCCGGTGGAGGTCCATGTCCCGCCCCCGCCTGTGGATGTGATACCGTCTCCCGGGGACGCGAATTCTGCTGTTTTGGAGGGGGTGCTTCAGCAGGAGGAGGTGCCTGCCGTGCCTGTGTGTGTTGGCGACTGTAGTTCTGCTCTTTCCATCCCTTTGCAGAAGTGTGCGCGTCGGTGTTCTGAGGCTGTTTTCCTTGATGATGCGGACAGTGTGGGTGATGTGGCCCTCTGTGGACTCTTCGGACGGTGCGGGTGTGGCCTGTGTGGATGTGAAGATGGTGGCCGTGCCTGCGGAGGGGCCTGCTGGGCGTGGTGTGGTGCGGTCTGTCTCGAAGCGTTCGCGGCGGGCCCGGAGTGTGTCTCCCCCTTTGTGATGTGCCTTGGGAGGAGGTGGGGAGTATGGTGCTCAGGCGCCCCCCGCCGAGGATGATGGTGCTGTGAGGGGCTCAGAGGTGACTACCTGTACCCCCCCTCCTGCGTCACTGCTGTTGGATCTCCGCAGTTGGGGGTTGCCCCTGATGATCGGGACCTCGTCGTGGTGATGCAGAAAGATGTGCGCCGGGGGGCCTCGGTTCCTGTGCCCTGTGGTGGGGTCGATGCCGCGCCTGCATCCCCTGCGTTCCCCTCCTTCATTGCCCCGGTCTGGGGGTCGCCTAGTCCCGGCTGCTGGGGTCGTGCCCTGTGGGGGTCCGGTGTTGGGCCCTTATCGGGATGCCCGTGTGCTTCCGATCCCGTGGTGCTCGTCCACTGTCTGGGTGTCGCGGGTGAAGGAGTTTGTGTATCAGGTGCCGAATAAGATGTCTCAGCCGATGCCGCGCCTGGTGGCCAGGTGCCCGATGACACGTGGGTGGTTTGGGAGGCGTACTGCTTGCGCTTTCCGATCTACAAGTTCCCGGAGAAGTATTAGTTAACGTCTGATCCCCTGCCGCCGTGACCCCGTCACCCTGCCCTCCGGTGCGGGGAGTCTCCCTCTAACGTCCACCTCTGTTTCCGTCGCCACTCCTCTCTCTACGTCCCGTCACATCTAACACTTTTGACTTGCTTCTCCTCCTTAACGTCAACGCGTCTCCCTACATTTGTCCTGGTGCAGGCATCGGGAGGGTAAACCCTTCATGCAAACTGCACCTATTCTCGAGAAGAAGAAGATACATGAAATTCTTGAAGATTGAGTCAGCTCTCACCAGCTATTTGAAGGGAACAAGGCGCCTCTATAGTGGATCACCTGAGCCTAGTGCACCTCCGAGCAATGTTTACACAACTGATAAATTATGTTCAACCCTGTCTCCTCCAAGATAAAAAGGTTGGGACATTTGACTCGCCTGGTATGGGGAAGGAACCGGTGAGAGGGGAAGAGAGGGAATTGAGAGGTGGATGGAGAGGGAAAGCTGAGTTGGGAGAATGGGGGGGGAGCATAGGTACCACGAGGGCCAGCTAGCACCACCACCCTCAGTCAACCTCTTGGCCCTTGACAAATGGGCGAAGGGGGGGGGGGA
>WNGS01006686.1:8176-23509 GCA_020271785.1 Procambarus virginalis
TATATTCTGAAGTACTTTGAGAACCAGTGGTGGTTAAATTAGTCTTAAATATTAAAAAGTCATTATTTTCCATCCCTCATCCTGATGAGGCGGAGGGGAGAGGATTATGGGTAGAGTCGCAGCAGAGCTAGTCAGTAGCTGTTTGGGACTCGGAGGTGAAACTTGTTGGAGTTAAGTCTGAGTTTTTGTTCTTGTCTTTAGTAGTTATTTGTTCTGGGAGAGACAGTTTATATTGTTTGTTGCAATAAGTGAAATATAGTGATCATCTGTAAGTATATAATATTGAAATTATAATTGTTTAAACTTATGCATATTTCTTCTTTCCTAAAGAATATTTATTATTATTGCTCATTACTTATTATGAAGTTATACTGGTGACCCGCTTTAGACAACCGCAGTGGTAAAATCCCTAGATTCTTAAGTTACATGGTTGTAGGATCACGAGCAGTAACAAACGATAGGTAACATGCCCCAAGGTAGTGTTCGGAGTACTACTATTTTTCTGGTTGCCCTCAATGGTCTCCTTTCCTCCCTTCCTTCTGGCATCTTTTCCGCTCTTTATGTTGACGATCTTACTCTTTGCTGTCGAGGTGATGATTCGCCTCTCCTTCAACGAGGGCTTCAACTTGCAATTGATGCTGTGTCATCTTGGGCCACCAATCATGGCTTCAAGTTCTCTAGTACTAAGACTTGTGCCATGACTTTTACTCGGAAGCGGGTCGTTGTTCGTCCCTCTGTCACTTTATGGTCATCCCCTTGAGTACAAAGATTCCGCGAAGCTTTTGGGGTTATTCTTTGACACTAGTTTGTCTTGGTCGCCCTATGTCTTTTACCTCCGTGTGGAATGCTCTAAGGCCCTTAACCTACTTATGGTTTTGTCCCATACTTCTTGGGGAGCGGATAGGCGCACGCTCCCCTATTTGCATTCCTCTCGCGTACTGTCTAAGCTCGATTATGGTTGCCCTTCATACTCTTCTGCTTCTCCTTCTACTCTTCGCCGTCTTGATCCTTTGCACCATACTGGGTTGCGCCTCAGCTCTGGTGCTTTTCGTTCCACTCCTACCCTCAGTTTGTACGCTGACACTGGCTTTGTCTCTCCAGGATCGCCGTGATCGCTACAGTCTTCGCTATCTTGCGCGATCCTTACAGCATCCTCACTCTCGCCTCTATCGTGCTTTGACTTTTACCCCTCCTGTCGTTCCTGTTCCTCTTCACCACCTTCCTCTTTCTGTCCGTTTGTCTCGCTTACAAGATTCTCTTTCGGTTCGTCTTACTAATGTTTCTCCTCGTATTGTTCCCTCCTTGCCCCCATTGAGGGTCCCCCTTCCCACATTTTGTACTTCTCTGACCCGCATCACTAAAGCTTTTACCCCTCCTACAGTTCTGAAACGCCTCTTCCTTGAGCACTTTTCTTCCCACTCACACTCCGTTCCCATCTTCACCGACGGGTCAAAATCTACTGACGGTGTGGGCTACTGTCGTTTTTCCTGACCACACTTATATGTGTCGCCTTCCTCCAGAAGCTAGCATCTTCACGGCAGAACTCTATGCTATTCTTTATGCTCTTCGTCTCCTGCTTTCCCAGGGGCAGTCCTCCTTCGTGGTAGTAGTTGACTCTCGTAGTGGCCTCATGGCTTTGGGATCCTTTAATCCAGTCCACCCTGTGGTCATCGAGATTCAACATTGGCTGTTTCTTATCTCCAGTAAATTTAAGTCTGTTGCATTTTGCTGGGTTCCCAGCCATGTTGGTGTGTCTTTAAATGAGCATGCGGATACCGCCGCTAAGGACGCTATCTGCACTTGTCCCATCTCCCATAAAGGTGTTCCTTATTCCGACTTTTACCCAGTTATTCATGCCTCCATCCTTGCCCGTTGGCAGCGTTGTTGGTCTTCTGTTCTTGGTAACAAACTGCGTGCTCTCAAGAGTCGTGTGTCCCAGTGGCCTTCCTCCTGCTACCATAACCGACGGTGGGAAACGGCTCTGGCTAGATTACGTCTTGGCCATACCCGTTTAACTCATGGTCACTTAATGGAGCGCCGCCCTGCTCCTTATTGTCCAAATTGCATTGTCCCTCTTACGGTCACACATATCCTTGTTGAATGTCCTGACTTCCAGGACGAGCGTGTGTCTTGTTTTCTGACTGTCCCCCGTGGTCGCTTGTCCCTTGATAGAATTCTTGGTGACTCTGATACTTTTGATATCGTTCGCCTTATGCGTTTTTGTTCTCGTATTGCCATCCTTGGTGATATTTAGCGCCCACTGATTATTCTGCACATTTGATGGTGCTACATAGCCTTCCCGGTTTGGTGCCTTCTTTTGATAATTACTTACTTTTCTTTGTATTGGCAAATTCTGAAAGGTGGTGGTACTTGCCTTTAGATAGTCACGGAATTTTCGTCTGTAGCTTTCGGTGGAGAGAAGGTAGGCGTCTAAGACTGCTTGCTTCAGGGTCTGGTAGTAATTCTCAGACGCAAAGGTAATGAAAGTAATTGCAGCTCTACCTGTGAGATGCGCTCTGAGAAGGATAGACCATTGATCTTTAGGCCAGCTAAGTTTTTTAGCGAGGGCCTCAAAAAGTAGTAAAAAAAAACATCCATCTCTTTCAACGAATGGTGGCATTAACTTACTTGCATGGGAGACACTGAAGCTTACTGGGAGACTAGCTGTAGCTTGTTGGCACTGAGTGTGGTGTGTAGTTTCCAGGGTGAGTTCTTGTCGACGATATTCTAGAACACTATCAGCTTGCTTCTTGTCGTGCTGTCGTTGCATCTCCAGGTGACGTTTTCTTGTTCTAGCTGTTCCCTCTCCCGCTCACGGGGTAGGGCAGCCTCTCGTTCCTGTTCTTCCTTCTTTAGGGCAGCCTCTCGTTCCTTTAGGGCCGCCTCGCGTTCCTGTTCTTCTTTCTTTAGGGCAGCCTGTTCTTTCTTTTGTTGTAGAGCTTCTTTTTGTTGTTCCCGCTCTATTTTCGCTAGTTCGAGCTTTAACTTCATAGCTGCCAGAGCATGTCTATATGCAATAGAATAGTTTTCGTGAGCATCAGAGTCTATAATTCCTTCATCTAAGAGGTGATCCAGGATAATATTGTACAAGCCATTTTTGTTGGGTCCATGGGGAACACCTAGTTGATACTCGTGTGCAGGAGTTTGTAATTCGGTCCTCCTGGCACGAATTAAGTTCCCTACTTCACTGGCTGGATCACTACAAAATGCTGAGACGAAACATGTTGAGATAGCAAATAAATGTACAACGAATATACCTGTGATATTCTAAGTGTCAGTAACAGGATGACGTGGCAACTGGTAACTATCCTGTGGAAATTTAATCGTTAGCAGTTAACGTTAATATTAGATGGTAAATGATTAGTCAATCAAAATCGCAGGAAATCTTGTACCTGGTACTCAATATAAGAGAATACGGACAAGAAAATCCTACTAAATAAATGAAACCGATAGTTTCTGAAACAAATGAAACTTAATTGTTTCAAAAGTGAAAGGGTAGTCCAATAATGTATGGATACCTTGCTGGGTTTCTATAGGACATAAACAAGGGGTTTCCTACTTAATTATATGATACTTACAGAATTAGCGTTCTTTGTGCTCTGAAAAAGGAAAGCTAATTCCCTACCTGAGTAAATATCATCTCTGACCGACGTGTAGGGGTACGAGTGTCAACTGGTGACGAGAACTGCTGTTGAGGTCTCGACAGCATAGTCCGTGGTAGAGGAACTATGGCCCTCTTTATCCTCCTTTGGTCGGACTGCAGAAGATAGAGTGCATGGCCCGAAGACAAATCAAAGTACCAGGGTACCAAAATGATGATCTGTCTGAATTTGAGAAATATCCTAGGGACAGAAAAGGTGGAATACACGAGTAATAACACTGAGGGAGGGATGACCAATTAAGAGAATGATTGAGGCCTCCAGTCACCACGTAATCCACAGTTATCCAACGCTCACAATGTTACCCTCGGAATGCACAAAATACATAGCACCATATAAATATTAATTTAAAAGTAATGAAAGTATTGAAAAGCAACTGTATCAAAGTGAAGTACACATACCACAAATTGATGTTCTAGTACTAGTACCTGAGTATGCTCCTTGGACAGGCCCCCATTAAATGTGATGGAAAAAAGAAGTGTAGGCAGTCCTCCTAATGGCAAGTGTCAATGCCAATCACATTTACAAAAAAAAAAGTTGACTGCTTGGCTGTTGCCTCCTGTGGTAAAGTAAGGGAAAACATGCAAAAAAAATAGTATGAACAATGAAACTTTAGTTAACTTGAAAATAACAATGAACAAAGAGAATCCCTTGGCTATGTACAGTGCAAACAAACAAGATTATAAAGTCAAAAAATAACATAAAATAAGACAGTGGTGAGGTTACTCTACAAATGAATAAAGGCAAGAAATGAATTAACAGGTGCTGAGAATAAAGCACTGGCTGAGAACATCCACTAATAAACAGAGCATATATCAGATGGTTGTTTCAGCTTGAGAGCACAGGATATTCCAACACCAATGGATGGTACAGGCTGTCATCGGCTATGTAGATGGCGCTGAGGTGCAGTGGTGCAGACGTCGGTTCACCAATCAGAAGTGGGCTGGCTTGAAGTGGTGGTTTGGTGATCGACGACGATGGAAGGGGGAGGTGGAGAGCGAGTGTCTGATACGTATGCGCTTGTCAGAAACGTATCTTACTCAATACGTACTACACTTGCTTGTAGTATCTAGAAGTTGTAGATGTACTGAAGTAACTTGATAGGAAAGAGCAGGCCAAATCTCTCTTGAAGGAGATTATCGTAACAGAGACTACATTAAAAATTTACCTAACACATATGGTTACTCCCCCTCGTCAAATATGTGTGTGTGAAATAGTGTAAATCCATATATATGATATTCCGCTAATAGTACTCTATTTTCTACAAGAGCGTACTGAGGGTCAAGGCAGCTCTTCCTGTAAGGTGTGATCTGAGAACTACAGACCATTGGTTCCTAGGCCAGAGTACCCGAGTGGCCAAGGCCTCGAAAGATACAAAAAATGAATCCATCTCTGCCTCTACAAAAGGCGTCATGTTGACCAAACAACACACTAGAAATGGTCCAGGACGGACCGAAACGTCGTCGTCCCTTCACACTCAAGTATTTGGTTTGGTCAACATATTTCAGCCACGTTATTGTGACTCCTCGCCTGCAAAAGGCGTCTTCATTTTAATACACTCTGTAGGGTTAAAACGTACCGGTAAGTTGGCTTTTGCTTCCTATTACTGAGAGATGCGAGTACTTTCAAGTTCTTACTCCTGATGCTGGAACGGAGTGCGGTGTCTGATTTGCCTTGTTCCAAGCGTAGCGTGATGGTAACTTCATCTTCCTCTTGTTGTCTCTTGAGTTGAAGCTCTTGAGTTAGGCTTTGCAGTCGTTCTACTTCTCGTCGACGTTACGAGTCAGCTCCTTGTTCTGGGCGTTGACGTTGAAGTTCAGCTTCTTGTTCTTGGCATTGATGTTGCAGTTCAGCTTCTTGTTCTTGACAATGACGTTGCAGGTCAACTTCTTGTTGTAGGATCTGGAGTCGCTCTTGTTCACGTGCACGTTCTAATTCAGATTTTTGGTCGTAGAGCCAGAAATGTTTTTGTTTACACTTACGTTGTAGTTCAACTTCTTGTTGTTGTAGCTGGCGTTGTTCTCGTTCACGTTCACGGGATAATTCAGCATCTTGTCTCATCTCCCGTTTGCGTTCATCGGCAGCAGCTTCTAGTTGGGCTAACTCGATCTTTAATTTCCTATGTGTGAGTGTGGTTTTATCAGAAACTGTGTTGGTCCTTCTGTTCTGGAGTAATATGATTGTTAGTGACCCCATGTGGAGGAGAGTGATAGTATTGTTATTAAGGTTATTAATTCGGCTCTAGTAGTACGAATTAATGTGTGTAGCTCCTCCTCCAAGTTTGTCCGAAATGCTGCTAATCGAAACATATTTAAGGTTATATAAAGACAAATAATGAATGGAAGAAAATGAGAGTACACTGTAGGTGAACCAATAAGTGAGGATTAATAGACTGCCTGTAGGTGATGTGGCAATATGCACGAGAATGGCTGTTATATAACTGGCAACACTGTACATAAGTAACTATCCTGTAAGGCAACAACAAATTTACATGATAAATTACTGTACAGTGTAAAGTAACCAGAAATCAAACTAATTCTTTGACTTTGGTAAGGTCTTGAGAAACAATATAGATGAATGTTTCGAGGTAGTAAAATATGAGGAAGATGTAGGGATGTTTGTACCCTGTACTCTAGTGAGGATAATGGCAAGAGTTGTCCTACTGGAATCTAGGTAATTAACTGCAGAGTTACCATTCCTTGTGCTCTGTAAAAAGATAGTAAATTCCCTACCTGAGCAAGTTAATCACGAATTTTGACCGTAGGCTTAGGGGTGCAGGGAGTGTCACCACTGTGACGAGAACGGCTATACACGTCCCGAACGTACAACACAGTTCTGAATGCGAAAATATCTTTAGCCCAATACTTCCTCCTAAGTTTGTAATGCGATGTGGAGCATAATAGTTCGAAGACAAATCAGAGTACCAGATAAGTACCTGAGGGGGTGATCTGTCTGAACGAGTCACCTCTGTTGGGACAAAATTAATGTGGATAATTAAGATACAGCAACAGCTTAGAAGACTAACCATTACGAGCATGAATCTGCCTTAAAACATCACATAATCAAAAGTCAATGTAATAAACAGATCACAAATTGCTACACCTCTAGAGTAGATGTGTTCAGTCACCAGTATGAAAATCTCAAAATGAATTCTGAAAAAATGCAAAGTATAAAAGCCAAGTATAACAACTAAACACAACATTAAGTAAAGTTTACTAGTAACAGCTCCTGAGACCAGCTCCTAAGACAGGCCCCCATTCTATGTGACGTGATGCACAAATGCAGCAGTACTGGGCCAGGCTGCTGTGGCTCTCGATCACTTAAACTAAAAAATTGCTGCTTTGGCCCTTGCAGTGTGAAAGTGGCAGGATGAAACAAAAAAACAGATACACATAATAAACTTAATATTATAATAATAAATGGTTCCTGCAAAACTCTTGGCTGTTAGTACAGAACAAACAAAACAAGTAAATGAAATCCTTAGTGTTAATACAATACAAGACTATACTGTTGAGCTGAAGACATCCACCATACCACCACAGCAACCGACACGTCAAATGACTCATCTTGGCTGTCATAGTGATTGACGTCCCGTGTGAAGACAAGGAAGGTGAGTGGAAGAGGCAGTTCCACAGCTATGCAGAGGATTAACATTATATACATTTACAATTTTACAACACAATTACATTAACGCACTTGTCACTTAGACAATCAACACTCAATTCATTATGTTAATACACTTGTCACTAAGACAACAAAATTAATTACGTTAATTAATGTCGGTAACACACTTGTCAGTAAGACAACTATAACAAAGATGCACAAGAAGAACAATAAATATTTATCACGAAGACGCACAAGAAGAACAATTATTTATCACGAAGACACACAAGAAGAATTATTATTTATCACAAAGACACACAAGAAGAAAAATAATTATTAATTAGACACACTCAAGAAGAAGAGATAATTATTTATTACAGAAGAGACAATAATATTAATGGGATAAATGCACTGGTGTCAGACACAATCATACACAATGGTATACTCAAGGATCACAAAGACTCCACTTATACACACTTACCTACGTCTTACTAAGACTCCGTAACTCTCAACTCTTCCATATCACTAAGACTCCGTAACTCTCAACTCTTCCATATCACTAAGACTCCACAAAGTACCATTGTAACAAAATTCCGTATCACTCAGGCACAAAACTATATCACTAAGACAATACTTAATGTTGGGTGTTGTGTGTAACAATTATACCAGTGACAGTGTACGGATACAGTAACATACAGGGCCTCGTAGCCTGGTGGATAGCGTGCTGAACTCGTAATTCTGTGGCACGGGTTCGATTCCCGCACGAGGCAGAAACAAATGGGCAAAGTTTCTTTCACCCTGAATTCCCATGTTACCTAGCAGTAAATAGGTATCTGGGAGTTAGTCAGCTGTCACGGGCTGCTTCCTGGTGTGTGTGTGTGTGTGTGTGTGGTGTGGGAGAAGAAGAAAAAATAGTTAGTAAACAGTTGATTGACAGTTGAGAGGCGGGCTGAAAGAGCAAAAAGCTCAACCCCCCCAGGGAGTCGGTTGGCCGAGTCAGGGAGCCGGTCGGCCGAGCGGACAGCACGCTGGACTTGTGATCCTGTGGTCCTGGATTCGATCCCAGGCGCTGGCGAGAAACATTGGGCAGAGTTTCTATCACCCTATGCCCCTGTTACCAAGCAGTAAAATAGGTACCTGGATATTAGTCAGCTGTCACGGGCTGCTTCCTGGGGGTGGAGGCCTGGTCAAGGACCGGGCCGCGGGGACATTAAAAAGCCCCGAAATCATCTCAAGATAACCCGCAAACAGGACAGGTGAATACAGAGACTGCTGTACCGGGGTGTATGTAACAATTTTATCAGTAACAGTGTACGGATACAGTAACACACAGACTGCTATACCGACAACCGTCTGGTCGCTTCCTCGACCAGACTACCTCTCACCTGTCCAGTTTCATTATGAGATATACTCCAGGTCAGACGTCAAAAATAGTGTCAATTTACACCGAGACTCAAACGACGACAATTTGTGATTGATGTATTTCACTTCTAACCAGTCCCGGTTATTCTCAGTACACTGAGGGTTGAGATGAACACTGATATACAACGGCAGTCTACTTGCTTCTGCTTGATGTCCCTGGCGACGCCATCAGTCTCTCTACCCTTCACTCACTCGTTCAACAGTTAATTTTCAAATAACGCGATCGGATACTGTGGCGTAAACAGATGAATTATTTCTTGTTTTAAGCATCTTTTGGGCTGGTAATCAGGCTAGTGGCCGATAGCACAGATAGCACTTCGTGCCCGTACAAATGACGACTACAGAATGCTGGTGGGAGGCACTGCTGAGCTCTAGATTCTCTGCCAAACGTATGCTTGGACAGTGTATGAATTTCACTAATCAGACACAAGGCCAAGGCACAACCCGTCCTCTTAAAATCACGTTGCCTTTCGCTTGTATGTGTGCTATAGCCAAAAATGGACATAATTTGAAATTATATCGACTCATCAATTATATCGACAAAGTGACATACTGTCCCGTTTTGTGTTTTGTGTCCTCCGGCTTACCAGGTTAAGATAGGAGAGGAAATTTTAAATAAACGGTTTTCATGACGTTTTGAAACCTTAGGAGAACTTTTTACCTTCCTAACCTACCAGAGGACCCATAACTTAATGTTTTGGAAAACAAAAATTCAAAATTTATTGTAAATTATTTCCCCCTCGCCATCCGGCCCATTGGCGTCGTGAGGGGGCTTCGTAGAAGGCTGCCGGAGTGTGATGCTCCGTGGGACAGTCCTCTGTCCTTTTGTGGCCTTGCACTCCTGCTGCTGTCTTCTCTAATTGTGCCGGATTGCTTTTCCTTTTCATTATGTTTTGTTTTTCTCCCCCCTCTTCTCCTATCTGCTTGTCGTTTTCCTGTCGACCTTTTGCTTGTTTTGGATTATTCCTTTGGACTTCTTCTATTTTGACGCCCGGGTGCTTGGGGAGGCATTCTGTTGCACCCGCAGAACTGTAGTACCCAACGTCTCAAGCGAGGGAAACCTTTTATTATCAATCCCCCTTTCGTCGCTGAACCCGATCTCGACGGACTGACGGTTCTTAAGGTGGCGTTTGTGCGGCGTATACTCACGACACACCCCTAGGGGGCCCCAGCATGATCGGCGATAGCTTCCTGTTGGGTGTCCTGCCTCTAACTGTGGCTCCATGGTGGGTATGGGGGCACATTCGTGGATGAATTTATCACTCTTCGTCTATATGTCGTTGAATGTTTCTGTTGTAACCTCTCAGGCTCGTGGGGTGGGCGACCAAGCCCCCGAGTCGGCCTGTCTTGGAAGACCGGGCTCTGTAGCCTCCGCTGCGTTGGGCCCCGACCTTGCTCCTCCTTTGACCATCCTGGCTTCTTTCCCCAGCTCCCCTCCGTCCTCTGTGGTTGGGTCGAGCCTCAAGCCCCCAGTGGTGACCATTTCGTCCCCTGATGCGGCTAAGTCTCTCGTTGTGACTACTGCGCCTTTTGTCCCCTCTCTCTCTGGGGGTTCATAACGCCATCAGCGCCACCGCCACACTCACTCGTCTCCTTTTTGTACTGATGCGTATCAGACCTTGTTTGATCCTGCTTCATGGGCCAAATACTTTGATCTCCTCCCTTTTGATTCAGCGCCTCCTGACGATTTTTCCCTCCATTGGCATCTCGTTGATTTCGTGGATGCGTCTGCCACCTTCAACCCCACTCGTCTCAGTACACGTATCGTTGCTGCTCCTTCTCAGGATGCAGCTTCCCGCTTGGCTGCCTTATCCTGCCTTGGTGAGATCCCTGTCCAGGTCGCTAAGAACGCTCGGTTGAATGCCAGTGTTGTCACTATTCTCCTCCCGCCCCATGTTGCAACCGGTGTTCGGAATCTGCAGGACTGCCACGATGACATTCGGCATATCCTTGATGCCCGAGGCCATTCTGTCCTCCAGGTCGCTATATTGCCCTCACAAGTTGTCTGCAAACTCTTTGAACGTATGGTTAACGTTCATCTGATGTGGTTCCTGGAATATCATCACCTCCTCTCCACTTCTCAATTTGGTTTCCGCAAGTGCCGCAGCACGACCGATGTTCTGGTGAACTTGGAGGTCTATATTCGTACTGCTTTTGCTGCGAGGACTTTCGTTGTTGCCGTCCTTTTTGACCTGGAAAAGGTTTACGACACCACTTGGCAATATCATATTCTATCCCAGCTTCATTCTTTTGGCCTTCGTGGTCATCTCCCTCTCTTTCTCCACAGCTTCCTCTCTCATCGTTCCTTTTGGGTGCGCCTTGGTACCCCGCTCTCTGCCTCTTTTCAGCAATACGAGGGTGTGCCCCAGGGTAGTGTTCTGAGCACTACTCTTTCTGGTTGCCCTCAATGGTCTTGTTTCCTGTCTTCTTTCAGGTGTCTTTTCCGCTCTCTATGTCGATGATCTTACCCTTTGCTGTCAGGGTGATGATTCACCTCTCCTTCAGCGCCGGCTTCAACTTGCGATTGATGCCGTGTCTTCTTCGGCCACTGATCATGGCTTCAAGTTCTCTACTTCTAAGACTTGTGCCATGTCTTTTACTCGGAAACAGGTCGTTCTTCGTCCCTCTGTCACTTTATGGTCATCCCCTTGAGTACAAACATTCCGCGAAGCTTTTTGGGGTTATTCCTTCACACTCGTTTGTCTTGGTCTCCCCATATCTCTTATCTCCGTGTTGAGTGCTCTAAGGCCCTTGCCCTCCTTTGGGTATTGTCCCATACTTCTTGGGGAGCGGATAGGCGCTCACTCCTGCTTTGCATTCTTCTCTCGTCGTGTCTAAGCTCGATTATGGTGGCCCTGCTTACTCGTCTGCTACTCCTTCTGCTCTTTGCCGTCTTGATGTTTTGTACCATACTGGGCTGCGCCTCAGTTCTGGTGCCTTTCGTTCGACTCCCGTCCTTAGCTTGTATGTTGACACTGGCTTCCTGTCTCACCAGGACCGCCGAGATCGCTACTGTCTTCGCTATCTTGCGCGGTCCTTACAACATCCTTCCTCTCGCCTCTGTTGTGCTTTAACTTTTGCCCCTCCTACGGTTCCTGTTCCTCTTCACCACCTCCCTCTTTCTGTCCGGTTATCCGCTTACAGGATTCTCTTTCCGTTTGTGTTTCTAATGTTTCTCCTCGTGTTCCTTCTTTGCCCCTGTGGAGAGTCCCCCTTCCGCAGTTTTGTACATCCTTGACCCGCGTCACTAGAGCTTTTACCCCTCCTACGGTTCTAAAACGCCTTTTCCTTGAGCACTTTTCTTCTCACTCCCGCTCCGTTTCTGTCTTCACCGATGGGTCTATGTCTGTGGACGTTGTTGGCTACTCTGTTGTTTTTCCTGATCGCACTTATGTGTGTCGCTTACCTCCTGAGAGCAGCATCTTTACAGCGGAGCTTTATGCTATTCTCTATGCTCTTCGTCTCCTGCTTTCTCGTTGTCAGTCTTCCTTTGTGGTTGTTGTTGACTCTCGTAGTGCCCTCATGGCTCTAGAGTCCTGTAATCCGGTTATCCAGTAGTTGTCGAGATCCAGCATTGGCTGCTTCTTGTTCACAGTAAATTTAAGTCAGTTGAGTTTTGTTGGGTTCCCAGCCATATTGGCGTGTCTTTAAATGAGCGTGCGGATGCTGCCGCCAAGGAAGCTGTCCGCTTTTGTCCCATCTCACGTAAAGGTATTCCATATTCCGACTTTTACCCGGTTATCCATTCCTCCATCCTTACCCATTGGCAGGCTTCATGGTCGTCTGTTTCTGGTAACAAACTCCGTACTCTTAAATGTTGTGTTTCCTCGTGTCCGTCCTCCTATCACCGTAACCGGCGATGGGAAACTGCTCTGGCGAGGTTGCGTATTGGCCATACTCGCTTAACCCATGGTCACTTGATGGAGCGTCGCCCTGCTCCTTATTGTCCTAATTGCATTGTCCCTCTAACGATCGTGCATGTCCTTCTTCAATGTCCTGACTTCCAGGACGAGCGTGTCTCTTGCTTTCCGACCGCCCCTCGCGGTCACCTGTCCCTCGATAGAATTCTTGGTGACTCGGATACTTTTGATATCGTTCGCCTTATGCGTTTTTGTTCTCGTATTGGCATCCTTGGTGATATTTAGCGCCCTCTGATTATTCCGCACATTTGATGGTAATACATAGCCTTCTCGGTTTGGTGCCTTCTTTTATAATTACTTACTTGTAAATTATTTTTCATTTCCAAATTACGTCCATTTTCGGCCATACAGACAAACGGCCAAATTCAGACGTAATTTATTAGACAGGTAAACTCCCCCCTCCCCTCCAAGTGGAAAGAGGCGGTGATGTCATGACTACGTCGTTGCTGAGGACTATCAGTTGGAACGGCCTGGCTCTTCTCGCTCTCCTTGACTGCAAGGCGTGAGAATACCCTCTCACTCCACTGTCTTAGTTGGCTCTCCCAGAAAACGACTAGTTAATGTTCATATCTTCTCCTACCTGTAATCAACAAACGACTAGGCATGCAACGACCCTTGCAATACCTTCGGTCTTCTGATGATATGAGCTCTCCACAGATACCCAACAAGGTATACTTAAGTCTTGAATTAAGAAAACCTGACGCCGTACACACACTATGTGCTCTCCTTGTATATTCTCGAGAAGTCAGCTGTCATCGTGCACTCACTTTGCACAAATTAAGACAGCTGGCAGAATTCATTCTCTCATATGCACCTGACACAAAAAAGGAGTCAGGGGCCCAAGAGCTGGATTTAGTTCTCATAGACAGAACTAGTTAAGCATTCATTTAAAGACTGTCGCATCACTAAAGCTTTTACCCCTCCTGAGGTTCTGAAACGCCTTTTCCTTGAGCACTTTTCTCCTCACTCCCGCTCCGTTTCCGTCTTCACCGATGGGTCTAAGTCTGCGGACGGAGTTGGCTATTGTTGTTTTTCCTGATTGCACTTATATGTGTCGCTTACCTCCGGAGACTAGCATCTTCACAGTGGAGCTTTATGCTATTCTCTATGTTCTTCGTCTCCTGCTTTCTCGTTGTCAATCTTCCTTTGTAGTTGTTGTTGACTCTCGTAGTGCCCTCATGGATCTCGGGTCCTTTAATCCTGTTCATCCAGTGGTTGACGAGATCCAGCATTGACTGTTTCTTGTTCACAGTAAATCTAAGTCGGTTGAGTTTTGTTGGTTTCCTAGCCATATTGGTGTCTGTTTAAATGAGCGTGCGGATGCTGCCGCCAAGGAAGCTGTCACCTCTTGTCCCATCTCTCGTAAAGGTATTTCTTATTCCTACTTTTACCCGGTTATCCATTCCTCCATCCTTACCCGTTGGCAGGCTTGTTGGTCGTCTGTTACTGGTAACAAACTCCGTACTCTTAAACGTTGTGTGTCATTGTGGCCGTCCTCCTGCCACCGTAACGGCTCTGGCGAGATTGCGTGTTCATACCCGCTTAACTCATAGTCAGTTGATGGAGCGCCGCCCTGCTCCTTATTGTCCTACTTGCATTGTCCCTCTTACAATCGTCCATATCGTTGTTGATTGTCCTGACTTCCGGGACGAGTGTGTGTCTTGTTTTCCGACAGTCCCCCGCTGTCGCTTGTCTCTGATAGTATTCTTGGCGATTCGGATACTTTTGATATCGTTTCCCTTATGCGTTTCTGTTCTCGTATTGGCATCCTTGGTGATATTTAGCGCCCTCTGATTATCCCGCACATTTGATGGTGCTACATAACCTTCCCAGTTTGGTGCCTTCTTTTGATAATTACTTACTTAATGACTGAGAAGCACTTAGATGTCAAAAACTTTACTTGCTACTCAATATAGTCTTTGATATAGGTTCAACGTATTCATAACGAATTTATATGAAAAGGATCCTTCAATTTGGGTAAAAATACTAGATTTTCCAAATAATTCTACATGTTCAAATTGGAAGAAAGAAGAAAATTATAATTATGCGTTACAAAAAAGGAGCATCTTCACCGACTGTGGGTGCGACCTGTGGACTGTGAAGGCAAGGAAGACGCTCCCACACCTGGGCTACTGCGGCTCCTGATTATTCTTGTATGGTCACTGATCTTATATTGTGTAAACAGTAAAACTGTGAGGCCGAGGAGGACGCTCCCACACCTGGACATTCCTGTGAAGAATACGAATGTTTACATTTGCAAACAATATCAATGTTTTCTTTGCATTGCTTTTCAACTCTGGACTAGTATCTAATATTAGAGACGTACTGAGCATTTTCTGAAGCAGTTATAATTACTGATATTACACTTTGTTAAATTATTGAAATTTCATTACATACAAATTATATTTGGTTTGGTCGTGTTCTTTAGGACCATCAACTGCAGGAAAGTTGTTAGGGACACTACAATATTTTACTGACTAACATGTATACTTTAGCCCTCAACAGTGTTGAGAAATAATTAAAACTCGGTGTATACACCTTGTAGCGAGGTATGCCTCGCAGTGTGTGTGTGTGTGTGTAGTCACCTAGTAGTGCTTGCGGGTGTTGAGCTCTGGCTCTTGGTCCCGCCTCTCAACCGTCAATCAACAGGTGTACAGGTTCCTGAGCCTATCGGGTTCTATCATATCTACACTTGAAACTGTGTATGGAGTCAGCCTCCACCACATTAC
>WNGS01006690.1:33901-64209 GCA_020271785.1 Procambarus virginalis
TGAACAGCTGTGGACCTCTGATGGTTTATACAGTGTTCTCTGATTGTGTCTATGGCACTACCACTCTTTACTGACATTGCCTATCATATTATTCACTCCAGTATATTGTTATTTCACTGTGCAAATTTGGGACCTGGCCCTCCAGTATCTTCCTCCTTATCAGGTGTGAGTTGTCTGGCTCGCGACTCTCCTCTTCTTGTAGGATCTTCTTTGAGATTATGTAGTGCTTAGAGCTTCTGCCTTCACTCAGGTGGGTTGTGCTTGCACCTCAATATTTTTTTATCCGGAGAATAGACGCAAGGAGACCACCATCACCATACCACCATCACTACCACTACCACCACCATCGCTACCACCATCACCACCACTACCATCACCACTACCACCATACTACCACCACTACTACCACCACCACCACCATCAACACTACCACCATCGCTACCATCATCACCACCACTACCACCATTATCACCAACACCACACACCACCACCCCGATTAACGTTAGTCCACCACATCACTGTCGATTAGGCAGTGATGTGGTGGAGGCTGACTCCATACACAGTTCAAGTGTAGATATGATAGAGCCCAGTAGGCTCAGGAACCTGTACACCAGTTGATTGACAGTTGAGAGGCGGGACCAAAGAGCCAGAGCTCAAACCCCGCAAGCACAACTAAGTGACTACGTGCATATGAACCTAAGAATCAAGGAAACTAGAGTTAATCAACTAGTGTATCCCAGGAAGTTTGACATACAAATAGCGACTAACCTACGCTTGAAACAGTCAAGTGATTAGTATGGACCTAAGGAACAAAAATTAATCCATAACTAATAGGAATAAAGCAGATAGAACATCGGGGTATATTTATTAATAATAATGCCACTCGCGTTTTCTTCCTCGTTGAACAAAATTGCTTTTGTAGTTCAGTTTTGGTCGCCGCACTGTGAATGGATTAAGATTCCCTTGACCGAGATCAGCGAAGGATGACAAAGATAATCCCAGGAATTAGAAGCCTTCATATGAGGAGATGAGGAGAGTTGTTGTTGTTGTTTAGGTTCCGCTACTGGGAACAAAAAGTTCCAAGTAGCACGGGCTATGGTGAGCCCGTAGTGGACTACCTGGTACAGGAGCGGGGCAAGTAGCACGGGCTATGGTGAGCCCGTAGTGGACTTACCTGGCACAGGAGCGGGGCAAGTAGCACGGGCTATGGTGAGCCCGTAGTGGACTTACCTGGCACAGGAACGGGGCAAGTAGCACGGGCTAGGGTGAGCCCGTAGTGGACTTACCTGGCACAGGAGCGGGGCAAGTAGCACGGGCTATGGTGAGCCCGTAGTGGACTTACTGGCACAGGAGCGGGGCAAGTAGCACGGGCTGGGGTGAGCCCGTAGTGGACTTGCAGCTCCGCTCCTGTGCCAGGTAACTGATGATTGATGATTGATAAAGATTAAGCCACCAAGAGGTGGCACGGGCATGAATAGCCCGTAAGTGGTGGCCTTATGAGCCATTAACAGTATCGAGTGATGATACTGGAGATCTGTGGAGGTGCGACGGCACCCTGCGTGACGGGAGATGTCTCCCGGACAAATGGTGAAGGTAACTGATGAGGAGAGATTGATTGATAAGATTAAGCCACCCAAGAGGTGGCACGGGCATGAATAGCCCGTAATTACTTCATGAGGAGAGATTTAGAAAGCGTAATTTACATTCTCTAGAAAGACCGAACAGTTAGGCATGACACGGTAAAAGTTCGATTCAAGAAAGACCTGGGTAATTACTAGTTTGGAAATAATGTGATTGGTGTATGGAACAAATTGCCGGTTAACCTAATAGGCGTGGGATCGCTGCATTATATCAAGTGCAAGTTTTTCGGGCTATTCATGCCCGTGCCACCTCTTGGGTGGCCACGGGAGACATCTCCCGTCACGCAGGGTACCCTCGTACCTCCACAGATCTCCAGTATCAGCTCTTGATACTGGTAATGGCTCAAAAGGGCCACACTTACGGGCAATTCATGCCCGTGCCACCTTTGGATGGCTTAATCTTCATCAATCATCAATCTTGGGTGGCTAATCTTTATCAATCTAGCGTAAGTTAAACATATATAAGCAAACTGGTGGATATAAATAGGGGGATTACGGGATCACCATAGCCCGTGCTACATGGACACGTCGTTCAGAGTAGCTAAATCTAAAACAACAACATATAAATAAGAGCTGCTGCGTATGGCCAATAAAAGGCCTTCTGTAGTTTCCTTAATCCTAGTGATCTTATAACAAGCAGTTAACTACCTAAGAACCACTTAGCTCGAGCCCCAACATCAAGCAGCACAAGACAACACGACCATTCAAAAAAGGCTTTAGCGCCCCTGTCACCATTAATTCCAAAATCCCTCCGCCTCGAAATGAGCAAAGTCCATAACAGCTCCTTGGTGAGGGGGGGGGGGTAGTGGAGAGGGTGTCTCCCGTCACTGAGGCCAGCCCGCTTGACCTACCTGACCTCACCACATGACCTCACATGACCTCTCTGACCTCACATGACCTTGTCTCCTCTCACTGTTCCCTGACACATGGTAAGTCTTACAACATCCAGGGGATGTTGACTTTGCTATGCTATATGTGCTTTGCTATATGTGATTCCTACCAGAGTTTCGGACAAGGAACTCGGCATATATACTATAGAATTGATCCTATGAAGTATGATCATACAACATCCAGGGGATGTCGTAAGACTGCCTCTTATAACTATTATACGACCGGCTTTTATAACTCTTTTGTAAGACTGGTTGTTATAACTATTATAAGATATAGAAGAATATAAGAGGGAGCCGGTCGGCCGAGCGGACAGCACGCTGGACTTGTGATCCTGTGGTCCTGGGTTCGATCCTAGGCGCCGGCGAGAAACAATGGGCAGAGTTCTTTCACCCTATGTCCCTGTTACCTAGCAGTAAAATAGGTACCTGGGTGTTAGTCGGCTGTCACGGGCTGCTTCCTGGGGGTGGAGGCCTGGTCGAGGACCGGGCCGCGGGGACATTAAAAGCCCGAAATCATCTCAAGATAACCACCATTTGGTCACCATTTGGTCCGGGAGACATCTCCCGTCACGCAGGGTGCAGTCGCACCTCCACAGATCTCCAGTATCATCTCTCGATACTGGTAATGGCTCATAAGGGCACCACTTACGGGCTATTCATGCCCGTGCCACCTCTTGGGTGGCTTAATCCTTATCAATCAATCTCAAGATAACCTCAAGAAGATGAAGGTAACTGCAGAAGGCCTATTGGTTTGCGGTAGACAAAGAGAACGCGGACACAGCTGTGAACGTGAATGTCAAGAAAAGGAAGGAGGGAATTAGATTCCCATTCAACTTAAAATAGATGCAAGGAGCCAAACTGTTAAGAGAGGAGAGAAAAGGTGGAAAAGACTAAGGTCATGAGGCCATAAAGCAATAATGTCATCAACATAGCAAAGTCAGATTTGTTGAGTCCTGTTATGACTTAAGGCTGAGGACGGGTTTTGGTGGAGATGTTGTTGTTGTTATAGAATCAGCTACTCGGAACAAGTTCCAAGTAGCACGGGCTATGGTGAGCCCGTAACTTACCCGGCACAGGAGCGGTGCTGTGTAGTGCAGATGATTGATAAGATTAAGCCACCCAAAAGGTGGCACGGGCATGAATAGCCCGTAAGTGGTGGCCCTTTTGAGCCATTACTATTGATGAAGATTAAGCCACCAAAAGGTGGCACGGGCACGAATAGCCCGTAAGTGGGACCCTTTTGAGCCATTACCAGTATCAGTATATGATACTGGAGATCTGTGGAGGTGCGACTGCACCCTGCGTGACGGGAGTTTGTTATGCTTATGCTAGGTCACGTTTGTTAGAAAGTTTAGAGCATCTGAGTATATACTGTGAAAGGGAAGAGTCAGCAGCAACAAAGCCAGGACTCAAGTTCATGTTGGGTACATTGTGTATCAGAGCCGATTCAACAAGACGGCGTCTGTGTAGTGTAGAGGCAGGAAAGATTATTTTAGAGGAAGACCAATCATAGGATGATTAGAATCCCTAACATGTCAGAAGAGAGCATTGTTTTGTGTCTGCAGACATAACACTTCTTTGTGTTCCTAAGTCTGTCATTAAGTGTACGGCCAGTTTCACCAAAGTATTGGAGAGGACAAGACCAACAGGAAATAGAGTAGACACCAGCAGCATTAGAAGCAGGAGGAGCAGTGTGAACTAGATTGCTAAGAAGAGTGTTAGTTTGTCGGAAGGCGAGCTTTATGTCAAGAGGACGAAAGGTATTAGTAAAGGTTATGAGTTCAGATATGAAGGGAAGGCAGAGCACGGTGGTACTAGTGTTGGAAGCAGGTTTAGGATGAAAGAAATTACGTTTAGCTTGAGAATAGGCACAGTTGATAAAATGCAAAGGGTAACCAAGGCAAGAGAATGATTTGTAGATAAAGGCAATTTCAGAATCAAGAAACTGAGGTTCGCTGATGCGTAGAGCTCGGAGGAAGAGAGAGACGAGGACACTTTTCTTAACAGAAGGAGGATGGTAGGAAAAGAAGTGAATGTACATGCCACTATGCATGGGTTTACGGTAGACAGAAAAAGAGAACCCGGACACAGAGCTGTGAACATGACCGTCAAGAAAAGGAAGGAGGGAATTAGATTCCCACTCAACTTTGAAATGGATGGAAAGAGCCAGATTATTAAGAAATGAGAGGAAAGGCTGGAAAAGACTAAGGTCATGAGGCCTTAGAGCAAAAATGTCATCAACATAGCGAAGCCAGAGAGAGGGACGAGTATCAATAGAAGGATGAAGAATAGTTTCAAAGTATTCCATGTAGAAATTAGCAAGAAGAAGGGAGAGAGGGGAACCCATAGCGACACCGAAAGTTTGAGTGTAATATTTACCGTTGAAAGAGAAAGAGTTAGAGTCAACACAGAGTCTAATGAGTTCGACAAAAACGTCAGTGGGAAGCTGAAGAGGAAGAAGGCCCTCTGACGCCTTCTGTTTAAGGAAAGAGAGAACGGCATTAGTAAACAGAGAGTGGACATCAAGACTAAGCATCTTACAAGAAGAATCATCTCTATCACCACGACGACGAAACGTCGTCGTCTCTTCACTTTCTAGTGTGTGGTTTGGTCAACATTTATTGTTATACTTGTATTATTATTAAAGCTATATCTTGCTCTAGTTAGGCCCCGTTTAGATTATGAAGTTCAGATTTGGTCACCATACAATTCTCTAGAAAGACAAAGAATTAGAGGTGACATGATAAAGGCGTATAAGTGGATGAATGGACATAACAAAGGAGATATTAATAAGATGTTAAATATATCAAACACAAAATGGAACACGAAACAATAGATATAAATTGAATATGTTTAGATTTAAGAAAGCCCTGGGTAAATACTTGTTTGAAGACAGGATTGTTGATTGGTGGAACACATTACCGGGTATCATAACAGACGTGGAATCAGATGATTAACAAATCCACAAGGGCCGTGATGAGGGTTCGAACCTACGTCCAGGATGATCCCAGACGCGCCATAGTCGACTGTGCCACGACATGGTAAAAGAATTGCAACCTGGAGTGCTACTGCCCTCACGAGGCTCCCGCAGCTTCTCCAAAGCACAATCCGGGTTTTACACAATTCCCCCTCCCCCCGTACACCCGGGCTCTGTCAACCAGATGGTCCACATATATATATATATATATATATATATATATATATATATATATATATATATATATATATATAATCACGCTATTGTGATGTCTGTGTGTGGTGAATCACAGGATTGTTTCAAGCGTCCTGCCGTCCAGGACGTAAGCATCCTGGCATCCTGGCATCCTGGACGTAGCGTCCAGCGTCCAGGACGTAAGCATCCTGGCATCCTGGCATCCTGGACGTAGCGTAGGTTACACATATACATGAATGAGTTTGGGTGAATACAATTAAGCGCTGCTACATATGGGCCAATAAGCCTTCTGCAGTTTCCTTCGTTCTTATGACCTTATAAACTAAACCTCCTAATAAGACTCGGACCCATCTAGTCCTTCACCCGCCTGTATTGACCATGACTCTCCGTCTTGCCACCAGAGGGCAGAATGTCTCTCCACTAGGGGCCTGCCGGCTGAATGGATAGCGCTCGATCGGATTTCGTAGTCCTAAGGTTTCGGGTACGATCCCCGGCGGAGGCGGAAACAAATGGGACAGAGTTTTTTTACCCTGATGGCCCTGTTCACCTAGCAGTAAATAGGTACCTGGGAGTTAGACAGCTGCTACGGGCTGCTTCCTCGGGGTGTGTAATAAAAAAGGAGGCCTGGTCGAGGACCGGGCCGCGGGGACGCTAAGTCCCGAAATCACCTCAAGATAACCAGAGGCCAGAGAGTCTGGCCACCAGAGCACAAGGTTAATGTAATGAAGAAATACATTCCAACAACCTTAAAATACAGTCCAAATACAGCCTTTTACAAATACAGAAATTAGATAACTGAATTATTTACCCCCAAAAAAGATCTATATTTACCTTCATTACTACACGAGTACCTATCGAGGTGTTAGAGACAGCTGGGGCTCAATGGCCTTCTGGCGTCATGCTGTAGTTGTAGGCCTATAAATATTTACAATCATTCGCGGGTAATCACTGCAAGTAGATTAATAGATCAAATAATCATAAGGAACTGCTCTAATAAGGGGCTTACATAGTGTGTCGCCAGAGATGCACTCTGCTAATCCAGTTAACACGAGCGTACAGTGCTGGTGTTATATAGTAGCAGTACTATAGTGACTTATATTGTAGTCATGGTACTATAGTGATTACACTGTAGTCATCATACTATAGTGATTACTGTAGTCATCATACTATGGTGACTATACTGTAGTCATCATACTATAGTGACTATACTGTAGTCATCATACTATAGTGATTACTGTAGTCATCATACTATAGTGATTATACTGTAGTCATCATACTTTAGTGATTACATTGTAGTCATCATACTATAGTGATTATACTGTAGTCATCATACTATAGTGATTACATTGTAGTCATCATACTATAGTGATTATACTGTAGTCATCATACTATAGTGATTATACTGTAGTCATCATACTATAGTGACTATACTGTAGTCATCATACTATAGTGATTACATTGTAGTCATCATACTATAGTGATTATACTGTAGTCATCATACTATAGTGATTACATTGTAGTCATCATACTATAGTGATTATACTGTAGTCATCATACTATAATTACTATTTTATACTGAGTATACCATTGTGATCATATTACTGTGACTATAATGGTATAGTCACCAGAGCATATAATCTCTATAATATGATCACTATATCATATTCACTATGTTATAAAACGTTGAACCTTGAGGCACTCCACTTAAAAAAAAAAATTCCAACTCTGACTTAACCCCATTTATACTAACTCTGTTTCCTTTGGTATAGCCATGCCCTAATCCAACTTAATATAGCACCACCAATACCATGAGCCTCTATCTTTTTAATCAGTCTTTCATGTGGCACTGTATCAAAAGCTTTGCTAAAGTCAAGGTACACAACATCACAATCCTTACCACTATCAACTGCCTCAACTGTGTTGGAATAAAATGATAGCAAATTTGTTAAACATGAACGGTCGTTAGTAAAAACCATGTTGTGAATCATTTATAAATCTATGCTTTTCAAGATGAAGATACATTTTTTTGCAGTTATCTATTCAAGCAACTTTCCCACAGTAGATGCTAATTTCATGCATCTCCTCTCTTGAAAATTTGTCCCACATTAGCAACCTTCCACGACTCTGGCACTCTGCCTGACTCTAATGATTTATTAAATATGGTAGACAGTGGCTCGCAAAGCTCCTGTTTACATTCCTTAAGCACCCTGGCAAACACTTCATCTGCTCCTGCGGATTTGTTTGGCTTGAGTTGTTATTTGTTTTAATAACTTCCCCCCGGTGGTACCACTTGACTAAACAACCATATTGTTATAAACATCGTTGTCGTTTGGATGGTACCTTCACAGACAACGTACTAAGCGCTACTTAAGACAGATCACCACCAAATAAGTCCACAAAGTTTATCTGCTGAATCAAAACCTGTCTGACACCTCTATGTGTTCTTATAACGATACGAGCAGTTTGCCAAAACTGTTTTTTCCTTCCCGATGTATTGTTCAAGTTCAGGTACGTTTATTGAGAGAATAAAATACATCTCAAAGGGACAGAGTAGCTTAGGGTACGTCCCTTCTACTTCAAGTCTCTCAAGGGGCGCACAAAGCCAGTGAGTACAAATCCACTAATCATGGTACAAGTATCACATCTTATCTCTCAGATTGTCCGGCAATATGTTTATTGTTTGTAATGCGTGTCTATGTATGTATTAACACGATGTACTGAACGGGGTGAGAATAGCTTGAGCTATCTCATCCCTTTGTGTGTATTTTACCTCAATAAACTTATCTGAATTCAGTATCATATTTTACACTGCACATTGAAGACAGATGAAGACACTGTATTACGGTGTAACAGACAATTTGTCTTAACAAATTCCAACCATCTATATAGATTTTCAGTCATACAGAGCAAACTTTGTCCCGCCGAAGATATTTCCTCGGGTATTAAGTACAAATTAAAAATTCTAACAAGAGATTCATGCCGCGTTGAAACTTAATTTTTCTTCCCCCCCCCCCCATGGATTGAGTTGAGGTAGAGTGACCAGGGGTGACCTGTCTGACAGGTCACTTGTACACGCTCAAAGCCATACGACCTCCCTCCTCCCTCCTCCCCCCCCACACAGTGGCCATGTTCAACACCCTGTGGTGGGTCAGGTCATCTGGGGTCACACACGCCTGTCACCTTCCCGCCAAAAATGTGCTAATCGGTAGCATTGCGCATATCGACGTGTGTTTGTTTGTTTACCTCATAGGCGGTCAAGGTGACCATCAGGAGAAATGCGCCAAGAGTGTGTGTGTCTGTTACACTCAGGAGAGATATGAGGAGACCAGGATATGATGATATTTCAAGGGCAAATCGCGGGTGGTTGTTGACAAGCCGCCGGCTTCCTGTCCTTACCGAGGCCACTAGAGCTCAGGTAAATTCAGGTAAATGATGATAACGTGGGATATGGGGGACAGAGAGAAGGACCTGCGCCCAAAATTAAAACTTAAGGCTGAAGGAAACTGCAGAAGGTCTATTGACTCACACGAGCCATTTCCTATGTATATCCACCCAGACTCATTCATATACATGTCTCATCTACACATGAAATAATCCACCAATCCCAAGTCTATTATGTTTCCCGGATAATTTTTTTTCCCCACAAATCAACAACCCAGTTTCCTAACCAGTATTAGCCCGTAGTGGACTTACCTGGCACAGGAGCGGGGCAAGTAGCACGGGCTATGGTGAGCCCGTAGTGGACTTACCTGGCACAGGAGCGGGGCAGGTAGCCCGGGCTATGGTGAGCCCGTAGTGGACTTACCTGGCACAGGAGCGGGGCAAGTAGCACGGGCTATGGTGAGCCCGTAGTGGACTTACCTGGCACAGGAGCTGGGCAAGTAGCACGGGCTATGGTGAGCCCGTAGTGGACTTACCTGGCACAGGAGCGGGGCAAGTAGCACGGGCTATGGTGAGCCCGTAGTGGACTACCTGGCACAGGAGCGGGGCAAGTAGCACGGGCTATGGTGAGCCCGTAGTGGACTTACCTGGCACAGGAGCGGGGCAAGTAGCACGGGCTATAGTGAGCCCGTAGTGGACTACCTGGCACAGGAGCAGGGCAAGTAGCACGGGCTATGGTGAGCCCGTAGTGGACTTACCTGGCACAGGAGCGGGGCAAGTAGCACGGGCTATGGTGAGCCCGTAGTGGACTTACCTGGCACAGGAGCGGGGCAAGTAGCACGGGCTATGGTGAGCCCGTAGTGGACTTACCAGGCACAGGAGCGGGGCAAGTAGCACGGGCTATGGTGAGCCCGTAGTGGACTTACCTAGCACAGGAGCGGGGCAAGTAGCACGGGCTATGGTGAGCCCGTAGTGGACTTACCTGGCACAGGAGCGGGGCAAGTAGCACGGGCTATGGTGAGCCCGTAGTGGACTTACCTGGCACAGGAGCGGGGCAAGTAGCACGGGCTATGGTGAGCTCGTAGTGGACTTACCTGGCACAGGAGCGGGGCAAGTAGCACGGGCTATGGTGAGCCCGTAGTGGACTTACCTGGCACAGGAGCGGGGCAAGTAGCACGGGCTATGGTGAGCCCGTAGTGGACTTACCTGGCACAGGAGCGGGGCAAGTAGCACGGGCTATGGTGAGCCCGTAGTGGACTTACCTGGCACAGGAGCGGGGCTCTATGTACAATTTATAAATGATGAAGATTAAGCGACCCAAGAGGTGGCACGGGCATGAATAGCCCGTAATACAATTTAGTTGGTGCACGGAGCAGCCGTATACCCAAGAGTGAAATGAAGCATCTGAATATAGATCAGTAGGCACAATACAGCTTACCAATTACGTGCTATTCATGCCCGTGCCAACTCTTGGGTGGCGAGTTATAGCCCCGCTCCTGTGCCAGGTAAGTCTACTACGGGCTCACCATAGCCCGTGCTACTTGGAACTTTTTGTTCCAAGTAGCTACTTAGAACTTTTTGTTCCAAGTAGCGAATCTTAACCAACAAGAACAACATCTTGGGTGGCTTAATCTTCCCATCAACCAATCAGCTTACCAATCTCCTGTGTTTCAAGGATGATTGGGGCAGTATCTTGGCTGTTTGGTCATGGCCTGGAAGATGACAGTGTAAAAGCTCAGCCATCTCTGCCAAGGGAGCCGGTGGCTGAGCGGACAGAACACTGGCCGCGTGATCCTGCGGTCCCGGGTTTGATCCCGGGCGCCGGGGAGAAATAATGGGCAGTTTCTTTCACCCTGATGCTCCTGTTACCTAGCAGTAAATAGGTACCTGGGAGTTAGTCAGCTGTCATGGGCTGCTTTCTGGGGGTGAAGGCCTGGTCGAGGACCGGGCCGCGGGACACTAAGCCCCGAAATCATCTCAAGATAACCATCTCAAGAAGATATATCTTTTGCTTTCTGCCAAAAAAAAAAATAAAAATATAAGTGTGTAACCCTGCGGTAGCTGGCGGGTGATGGATGTCTGAGATTCTTGAGATGATTTCGGGGCTTTAGTGTCCCTGCGGCCCGGTCCTCGACCAGGCCTCCACCCCCAGGAAGCAGCCCGTGACAGCTGATTAACACCCAGGTACCTATTTTACTGCTAGGTAACAGGGGCATAGGGTGAAAGAAACTCTACCCATTGTTTCTCGCCGGCACCCGAGATCGAACCCGGGACCACAGGATCACGTGGCCAGTGTTCTGTCCGCTAAGCCACCGGCTCCCTCGGCAGAGACCCTCTCTCTTCACCTTATGAAATGATGTAAAAAATATAAAGAGCCTCCATCTTTTTCTCATTACATCAACTCTGTTATCTTTTCATAATTCTCTTTTGCGCACGCGCCCGCCCCCCACACACATCTCACACCCCCCCACCCCCCACACCCCACCCCACACACCTCCACACACACCCCACATACCCCCCCACACCACACCACACACCCCCACACACCCACACACACACCCCCCCACACACCCCCCACACACACACCCCACCCCCCACACACCCCCCCACACACACCCCCCCCACACACCCCACCCACACACCCCCCACACACACACCCCCACACACACCCCCACACACACCCCCACACACCACACACTACCACTATCATTGTCTATTGGCGTCGTTTTTCCACCATTTAAATAAAACAGGCGGGGTTGTGAGCGGGGCGGCTGGTGGAGGTGAGTGTGTTGTCTGGCGGAGCTGAGGCAAGCCGCTCCGGCACATGTAATATCCTTTGAGTAATGCCAGGCTTTTAAAGACTTATCATAATAAAAGAGTGATGTTGCACGGAGGAGGGGGGGGGGGGTTGCAGCTTCCAGTAATCATCCGCCTGATTGCAACTTGTGCGCGTGTGCGGGCGCTGTTTCGCGGTGTGAGTTTTTTTTTATTTTTTTCAACGTCTTTGATATTATTTGTTTGTGTGTGTGTGTGTGTGTGCGTGTGTGTGTGTGTGTGTGTGTGTGTGTGTGTGTGTGTGTGTGTGTGTGTGTGTGTGTGTGTGTGTGTGTGTGTGTGCTCATCTTGTAGTACTCATCCAGTTGTGCTTCCATGGGGTGTACAGATTCCTGAGCCTACTGGGCTCTTATCATATCTACATTTGAAACTGTGTAAGGCGTCTGCCTCGAGCACATCGCTGCCTAATTTTTCAGTCCAATTCTCTCTAATTCTAATATGACATATGCATACCTGTGAACCTTTTTACGTTTTATGTCATGAGTCGTTAGTGGGGGGGAGGGACGTGCCAGGCCAGTGCTGCATACTCAAGAATGGGCCTCGCATTGTCGTGTACGCTGCTCTCAAAGTTTCCTTCCGTAAATTCTTCAATGCTGGTATTATGCTTGCCATTTTCGCAAAGGAGATGCAAGATTCTGGTGCTAGGCTGTGGGTCATATGCTGTAAACTGCAAAGTCTTGCTGTTTTGCTGTTTCGTGGAGTCGTTTACCTTGCCGCTTTATATACTGTTCAACGAGTCTTCTTATTCCCTCCACCGTTCGCATTACCTTGCATTCATCTTGGCTGAAGTCTAGTAGCCATATCTCCTGCCTTCCCTAGCTATAGCTAGGCTGGAGAAGGGGAGAAAGGCATGCTTGGCAGGGGAAACAGTTTTGGGTGAAATGGACAGGGGTCGGAAACAGGCCTCAACAATACTCTTTAATGTATAACTACACAAATAGCAGGAATCTTAGAAACAAAAATAAACGATTTAAATGTTCTTCTCTGGCCAGAAACACTAGATATTATTGTGCTAACCGAAGCGTGGAGGATTGTAGGCAACACGGAACTATTAGCTAAATATCCAATTCAGGGATTCATATTATCCTACACTGATAGATTAGACGAGGAGAAGGAGTTGTAATATGTGTCTGGAGGAATGAAGCCGGTGGCTGAGCGGACAGAACACTGGACGCGTGATCCTGTGGTCCCTGGTTCGATTCCGGGCGCCGCCGAGAAACGATGGGCAGAGTTTCTTTCACCCTGATGCCCTTGTTACCTAGCAGTAAATAGGTACCTGGGTGTTAGTCAGCTGTCACGGGCTGCTTCCTAGGGGTGGAGGCCTGGTCGAGGACCGGGCCGCGGGGGCACTGAAGCCCCGAAATCATCTCAAGATAAAGATGAAGTGCTGTAGTATCGGGGCGGGGATCATCACTCAGCCACGTACACAAACTATTTGGTTGTAAATTAAATAATAATTATCTAATAAGTGGAGTTATATAGCAGAAATTTTTGACAAATTGATTCTGTTCCAATATTTTTGAGGCAGTTGAAAGTGGGCAGGATTGTGACGTCGGCTACCCTGACTTTAACAGCAATAATAATAATAATATTAATACACACAAATCACACTACCGTGATATATAATATATCATACAGGACCACTATACCAGTCTAAAACGGGAATTGGACGGGAAATAAAATATAAAATAAAAAAAAACTCAAAATTACTTCAGGTTAATTTAGGTAGGTTGTGAAACGGTCACAAGACTTGCAAATGCAGTTTAATGCGGATAAATATAAGGTTCTAAAGGTAGGTAATGATGACAGTTGCAAGATATCAGCCGGATGGTGTTGAGATTGTGGCGTCTGATCACAAATATGATCTATGGACCATGATCAGTAGGAATGTATATAAATAAAATCCATTGTATAAATGTTGAAAATAAGGCAAATAGGACACGGATTTATTTCTCAAAGCGTTAATAATAAGACACATGGTGCTGTTCTTCGGCTACATCTTGCTCTGGTTAGGCCTCATTTAGATTATGCAGTTCAGTTTTGGTCGCCGTAAATTAACTAGAACGCATCCAGCGTAGGATGACGAAGTTAATCCCAAAAATTTGAAAGTTACTTTAAAAAGAGAGGTTGAGAAAGCTTATTTAACATTCTCTAGAAAGACAGAGAGTTAAGGGAGACGCGATTGAAGTGTACAAGTGGATGAATGGGCATAATAGAGGGCGTAGTAGCGAGGTATTAAATAGTTCTACACAAAATAGAACACGAAACACTGAATAGAAATTGGGACCAATTACCGGGTAAGATATAACAGACTCGGGGGTCACTGAATTGTTTCAAGCGTAGGCCGGACACACATATATATATGAATGAGCTTGGGTGGATATAAATAGGAGCTGCCTTACAAAGCCTAAGAAGCCTTCTACAGAGTCCTTAATTTTAATTTTTGGTCTGTCCTTATTTACATGTGGATATAGAGGCATGTGTATGTATATGTATGTGTGCAACAGTGATCACAAAAACACTGATCCAAGTATGTAGAAAAACCACACGTGAAAAATAGAGAATGCTTAACGCGTTTTCGGCTAATTCGCCTTCATCAGAGCAAAGTAGAATGAAGCTATTTTGCTCTGATGAAGGCGAATTAGCCGAAAACGAGTTAAGCATTCTCTATTTTTCACATGTGTTTTTTCTGTATGTGTATATGTATGTGTATGTAGCAGTATACGCGTGTCACCCGTCAAGGCATCACCTTCAGGTCTGGGTAGCAGAAAGCCTCGCATCCGGAGTTTATTAACTTATCCGATTATACGTCGCTTGTTTCGGTTAAATTATTCAGCGATTCGTAAATCCAGTAAAAACAGCGAGTTCTCAGATAAGAACATTATTACGACAAAACCCTTTCAGTCTATCTACTAACCAATATATTTAATCTCATCCGTCCCTTTTTTTGTGTATACAAGTAAGGTTTCGAATGGATTTTGACGCGAAACTATTTCCAGCGATAAGCTCCTGGGCTTGTTGAAGTGGTGCTTGTATGTGGCTGTAGTTGGTGTGTATGTCTGTACATCTGATACTGTATGTATGTATGTATGTATGTATGTATGTATGTATGTATGTATGTATGTATGTATGTATGTATGTATGTATATCTCTGCCTCTGTCGGCATGTACTCACCTAGTTGTAATTGCAGGTGTTGAGTTCTGGCTCTTTGGTCCCGCCTCTCAACTGTCAATCAACTGGTGTACAGGTTCCTGAGCCTATTGGGCTCTATCATATCTACACTTGAAACTGTGTATGGAGTCAGCCTCCACCACATCACTGCCTAATGCATTCCACCTGTTAGCTACTCTGACACTGAAAAAGTTCTTTCTAACGTCCCTGTGGCTCATGTGGGTACTCAGTTTCCACCTGTGTCCCCTTGTTCGCGTCCCACCAGTGTTAAACAATTTATATTTATCTACCTTGTCGATTCCTCTTAGAATTTTCATGATCACTTAGAATAGGTAGTGATCATGTCTCCCCGATCTCTCCTATCTCCCAGCGACGTTAGGTTCATTTCATGTAGCCTTTCCTCGTAACTCATGCCTCTTAGTTCTGGGACTAGCCTAGTGGCATACCTCTGAACTTTTCCAGCTTCGTCTTGTGCTCGACAAGATACGGGCTCCATGCTGGGTCCGCATACTCCAGGACTGGTCTTACGTATGTGGTTCTGAATGATTCCTTACACAGGTTCCTGAAGGCTGTTCTGTTGTTAGCCAGCCTCGCGTATGGTACAGATGTAATTTTTTTTGTATTTTTTTTTTGTAGACACATGTATACATGTGCCTTTGTCGGTATATACACATCTGCTTCTGTATGTATGAATATATTTCGCCTCTGAATGTATGTGTATATTTGTCTTTGGCTGGAAGTCTGTATGTATTTATATATGTATATACATGTTTGTATGTATTTATATTGTCTGTTTGCATATATTTGCTTCTGAATGTATATATCTGCCTGTGTATATATATATATATTTAAACCTAGAAGAGGTACCACGTCTGGTGCAAATATATATATATATATATATATATATATATATATATATATATATATATATATCTGCCTGTGTATGTATGTATGTATATATATATCTGCCTGTGTATGTATATATATATATATAATATATATATATATATATATATATATATATGCCTGTGTATGTATGTATGTATGTATATATCTGCCTGTGTATGCCAGCCAGTTCAGGTCAGCATTGTATCACCAGCTTACAGCGGCCTGCGTTACCTCACTGTAGTCGGCACCTGATAATAATAATCCACAACACGACCATCTGATACAACGAAAATACTTTCCTTATTAAGACTCCCCAATAGCTCGGTGGAGAGAGCTTGGACCTCACACGCGTGGGGTCCACGGTTCGAGTCTCCTAAGAGCCCAGGAGACCGAGTGTAGCACAATAGACAAGGAACAACTACACAATCGCAGAGGATAAGTCACAATCACTTGATGAAGCTCCACAGGATGGACCGATCACTATTATTATTATTATTATTATTATTATTATTATTATTATTATTATTATCTTTAATGACACAATTAGTTAAAATTTTGCCTAATCAGGGTAATTGGATTAGATGATATTAGAGAGAGAGAGAGAGAGAGAGAGAGAGAGAGAGAGAGAGAGAGAGAGAGAGAGAGAGAGAGGATGATGGTGGTGTTCAGAGGACAGAACTCTCTCTCTCTCTCTCTCTCTCTCTCTCTCTCTCTCTCTCTCTCTCTTCCTGAATTTATATATTTCAGTATCCCTTGATATCTTGCCATTAGAAGTCGATCGCGTGATTTATCTCTAATATTACACCCCTTAGTATTAAATTTCCTCCCCCCCCCCTTTAAGAGTAAAGGTCACATGACCTCTCACCAGACTGACTATAGGCTGTTCATGTCATCCACCACACTAATATCTGCAATGTTAACAGTCTGATTATCAGTTAACAGTTATCTACAATGTAAAGTTAAAGTAGCAGATGGTGTTCCTGCGTTGTCTTAGATGGTAACTGGAAGGTCTGCATGCCACGAAGGTAAATTGAGAACATTATAAAGCTGCGTAAGGCTTCGTAATTGAGAACATCATAAAGCTGCGTAAGGCTTCGTGACCAGTGATATTCGTATCACTATAGGAAGAGTTTGTATCTTCAAATGTGAGGCCTGGAAGCTTTGTCATATTTGTATATACACAATGTTATTACAAGAATGTGATATATTTGTGAAAATACTGTATATTGAGGTGGTATATTGGGCTCGAACTGCCGTCCCTGGACTCCCCAGCACACGTACTNTGTGTGTCCAAACGTGTGGTTGTGCGTTTCTGTCTGTTGTGTATGTGTCTGTGTTATGTGTTTGTGTGTCTGTGTGTTATGTGTTGTTGTGTGTATTTGTAGTGTCGAGTGGTAGTTCTTGAGCCCCGCCTTATCAGGTGGAGTTGTCTGGCTCGCGACTCTCCTCTTTCTTGTAGGATCTTCTTTTGAGATTATGTAGTGCTTAGAGCTTCTGCCTTCACTCAGGTGGGTTTGCTTGCACCTCAATATTTTTTTTATCGGAGAGTAGACGCAAGGAGACCACCATCACCACTACCACCACCACCACCACCACCACTACTTACCACCACCACCATCACCACTACCACCATCGTACCATCATCACCACCACTACCACCAACACTACCACCATTATCACCAACACCACCACACCACCCCCCCCCGATTAACGTTAGTCACCCACATCACTGTCGATTAGGAAGTGATGTGGAGGAGGCTGACTCCATACACAGTTTCAAGTGTAGATATGATAGAGCCCAATAGGCTCAGGAACCTGTACACCAGTTGATTGACAGTTGAGAGGCGGGACAAAGAGCCAGAGCTCAACCCCGCAGCACAACTAAGTGACTACGTGCATATGAACCTAAGAATCTAGGAAACTAGAGTTAATCAACTAGTGTATCCCAGGAAGTTTGACATACAAATAGCGGACTAACCTACGCTTGAAACAGTCAAGTGATTAGTATGGACCTAAGGAACAAAAATTAATCCATAACTATAGGAATAAAGCAGATAGGACATCGGGGTATATTTATTAATAATAATGCCACTCGCGTTTTTTTTCTTCCTCGTTGAACAAAATTGCTTTTGCAGTTCAGTTTTGGTCGCCGCACTGTGGAATGGATTAAGATTCCCTTGACCGAGATCAGCGAAGGATGACAAAGATAATCCAGGAATTAGAAGCCTTCCATATGAGGAGATGAGGAGAGTTGTTGTTGTTGTTTAGGTTCCGCTACTGGGAACAAAAAGTTCCAAGTAGCACGGGCTATGGTGACCCCGTAGTGGACTTACCTGGCACAGGAGCGGGGCAAGTAGCACGGGCTATGGTGAGCCCGTAGTGGACTTACCTGGCACAGGAACGGGGCAAGTAGCACGGGCCATGGTGAGCCCGTAGTGGACTACCTGGCACAGGAATGGGGCAAGTAGCACGGGCTATGGTGACCCCGTAGTGGACTTACCTGGCACAGGAGCGGGGCAAGTAGCACGGGCTATGGTGAGCCCGTAGTGGACTTACCTGGCACAGGAGCGGGGCAAGTAGCACGGGCTATGGTGAGCCCGTAGTGGACTTACCTGGCACAGGAACGGGGCAAGTAGCACGGGCTATGGTGAGCCCGTAGTGGACTTACCTGGCACAGGAGCGGGGCAAGTAGCACGGGCTATGGTGAGCCCGTAGTGGACTACCTGGCACAGGAATGGGGCAAGCAGCACGGGCTATGGTGAACCCGTAGTGGACTACCTGGCATAGGAGCGGGGCAAGTAGCACGGGCTAGGGTGAGCCCGTAGTGGACTTACCTGGCACAGGAGCGGGGCAAGTAGCACGGGCTATGGTGAGCCCGTAGTGGACTTACCTGGCATAGAAGTGGGGCAAGTAGCACGGGCTAGGGTGAGCCCGTAGTGGACTTACCTGGCATAGGAGCGGGGCAAGTAGCACGGGCTGGGTGAGCCCGTAGTGGACTTACAGCTCCGCTCCTGTGCCAGGTAACTGATGAGGAGAGATTGATTGATAAGATTAAGCCACCCAAGAGGTGGCACGGGCATGAATAGCCCGTAATTACTTCATGAGGAGAGATTTAGAAAGCGTAATTTACATTCTCTAGAAAGACCGAACAGTTAGGCATGACACGGTAAAAGTTCGATTCAAGAAAGTCCTGGGTAATTACTAGTTTGGAAATAATGTGATTGGTGTATGGAACAAATTGCCGGTTAACCTGATAGGCGTGGGATCGCTGCATTATATCAAGTGCAAGTTTTTCGGGCTATTCATGCCCGTGCCACCTCTTGGGTGGCCACGGGAGACATCTCCCGTCACGCAGGGTGCCCTCGCACCTCCACAGATCTCCAGTATCAGCTCTTGATACTGGTAATGGCTCAAAAGGGCCACCACTTACGGGCTATTCATGCCCGTGCCACCTTTTGGATGGCTTAATCTTCATCATTATCATATAAATAGGGGTTACGGGATCACCATAGCCCGTGCTACATGGACACGTCGTTCAGAGTAGCTAAATCTAAAACAACAACATATAAATAAGAGCTGCTGCGTATGGCCAATAATAGGCCTTCTGTAGTTTCCTTAATCCTAGTGATCTTATAACAAGCAGTTAACTACCCTAAGAACCACTTAGCTCGAGCCCCAACATCAAGCAGCACAAGACAACACGACCATTCAAAAAAGGCTTTAGCGCCTCTGTCACCATTAATTCCAAAATCCCTCCGCCTCGAAATGAGCAAAGTCCATAACACCTCCTTGGTGAGGGGGGGGGGGGTAGTGGAGAGGGTGTCTCCCGTCACTGAGGCCAGCCCGCTTGACCTTACCTGACCTCACATGACCTCACATGACCTCTCTGACCTCACATGACCTTGTTCTCCTCTCACCTGTTCCCTGGCACATGGTAAAGTCTTACAACATCCAGGGGATGTCGTAAGACTGCCTGTTATAACTATTATAAGACCGGCTTTTATAACTTTTGTAAGACTGATTGTTATAACTATTATAAGATATAAGAAGAATATAAGAGGGAGCCGGTCGGCCGAGCGGACAGCACGCTGGACTTGTGATCCTGTGGTCCTGGGTTCGATCCTAGGCGCCGGCGAGAAACAATGGGCAGAGTTTCTTTCACCCTATGTCCCTGTTACCTAGCAGTAAAATAGGTACCTGGGTGTTAGTCGGCTGTCACGGGCTGCTTCCTGGGGGTGGAGGCCTGGTCGAGGACCGGGCCGCGGGGACACTAAAAGCCCCGAAATCATCTCAAGATAGCCTCAAGAAGATGAAGGTAACTGCAGAAGGCCTATTGGTTCCATTCGAGGCAGCTCCTATTTACATCCACCCAATATTATATATATATATATATATATATATATATATATATATATATATATATATATATATATATATATATATATACATACACACACTAGCATTGGTTTGCGGTAGACAAAGAGAACGCGGACACAGCTGTGAACGTGAATGTCAAGAAAAGGAAGGAGGGAATTAGATTCCCATTCAACTTTAAAATAGATGCAAGGAGCCAGACTGTTAAGAGAGGAGAGAAAAGGCTGGAAAAGACTAAGGTCATGAGGCCATAAAGCAATAATGTCATCAACATAGCAAAGTCAGATTTGTTGAGTCCTGTTATGACTTAAGGCTGAGGACCGGGTTTTGGTGGAGATGTTGTTGTTGTTATAGAATCAGCTACTCGGAACAAGTTCCAAGTAGCACGGGCTATGGTGAGCCCGTAACTTACCCGGCACAGGAGCGGTGCTGTGTAGTGCAGATGATTGATAAAGATTAAGCCACCCAAAAGGTGGCACGGGCATGAGTAGCCCGTAAGTGGTGACCCTTTTGAGCCATTACCAGTATCAGTATATGATACTGGAGATCTGTGGAGGTGCGACTGCACCCTGCGTGACGGGAGTTTGTTATGCTTATGCTAGGTCACGTTTGTTAGAAAGTTTAGAGCATCTGAGTATATACTGTGAAAGGGAAGAGTCAGCAGCAACAAAGCCAGGACTCAAGTTCATGTTGGGTACATTGTGTATCAGAGCCGATTCAACAAGACGGCGTCTGTGTAGTGTAGAGGCAGGAAAGATTATTTTAGAGGAAGACCAATCAGTAGGATGATTAGAATCCCTAACATGTCAGAAGAGAGCATTGTTTTGTGTCTGCAGACATAACACTTCTTTTGTGTTCCTTAAGTCTGTCATTAAGTGTACGGCCAGTTTCACCAAAGTATTGGAGAGGACAAGACCAACAGGAAATAGAGTAGACACCAGCAGCATTAGAAGCAGGAGGAGCAGTGTGAACCAGATTGCTAAGAAGAGTGTTAGTTTGTCGGAAGGCGAGCTTTATGTCAAGAGGACGAAAGGTATTAGTAAAGGTTATGAGTTCAGATATGAAGGGAAGGCAGAGCACGGTGGTACTAGTGTTGGAAGCAGGTTTAGGATGAAAGAAATTACGTTTAGCTTGAGAATAGGCACAGTTGATAAAATGTAAAGGGTAACCAAGGCGAGAGAATGATTTGTAGATAAAGGCAATTTCAGAATCAAGAAACTGAGGTTCGCTGATGCGTAGAGCGCGGAGGAAGAGAGAGACGAGGACACTTTTCTTAACAGAAGGAGGATGGTAGGAAAAGAAGTGAATGTACATGCCACTATGCATGGGTTTACGGTAGACAGAAAAAGAGAACCCGGACACAGAGCTGTGAACATGACCGTCAAGAAAAGGAAGGAGGGAATTAGATTCCCACTCAACTTTGAAATGGATGGAAAGAGCCAGATTATTAAGAAATGAGAGGAAAGGCTGGAAAAGACTAAGGTCATGAGGCCTTAGAGCAAAAATGTCATCAACATAGCGAAGCCAGAGAGAGGGACGAGTATCAATAGAAGGATGAAGAATAGTTTCAAAGTATTCCATGTAGAAATTAGCAAGAAGAAGGGAGAGAGGGGAACCCATAGCGACACCGAAAGTTTGAGTGTAATATTTACCGTTGAAAGAGAAAGAGTTAGAGTCAACACAGAGTCTAATGAGTTCGACAAAAACGTCAGTGGGAAGCTGAAGAGGAAGAAGGCCCTCTGACGCCTTCTGTTTAAGGAAAGAGAGAACGGCATTAGTAAACAGAGAGTGGACATCAAGACTAAGCATCTTACAAGAAGAATCATCTCTATCACCACGACGACGAAACGTCGTCGTCTCTTCACTTTCTAGTGTGTGGTTTGGTCAACATTTATTGTTATACTTGTATTATTATTAAAGCTATATCTTGCTCTAGTTAGGCCCCGTTTAGATTATGAAGTTCAGATTTGGTCACCATACAATTCTCTAGAAAGACAAAGAATTAGAGGTGACATGATAAAGGCGTATAAGTGGATGAATGGACATAACAAAGGAGATATTAATAAGATGTTAAATATATCAAACACAAAATGGAACACGAAACAATAGATATAAATTGAATATGTTTAGATTTAAGAAAGCCCTGGGTAAATACTTGTTTGAAGACAGGATTGTTGATTGGTGGAACACATTACCGGGTATCATAACAGACGTGGAATCAGATGATTAACAAATCCACAAGGGCCGTGATGAGGGTTCGAACCTACGTCCAGGATGATCCCAGACGCGCCATAGTCGACTGTGCCACGACATGGTAAAAGAATTGCAACCTGGAGTGCTACTGCCCTCACGAGGCTCCCGCAGCTTCTCCAAAGCACAATCCGGGGTTTTACACAATTCCCCCTCCCCCCGTACACCCGGGCTCTGTCAACCAGATGGTCCACATATATATATATATATATATATATATATATATATATATATATATATATATATATATATATATATATATATCACGCTATTGTGATGTCTGTGTGTGGTGAATCACAGGATTGTTTCAAGCGTCCTGGACGTAGCGTCCAGCGTCCAGGACGTAAGCATCCTGGCATCCTGGACGTAGCGTCCAGCGTCCAGGACGTAAGCATCCTGGCATCCTGGACGTAGCGTCCAGCGTCCAGGACGTAAGCATCCTGGCATCCTGGACGTAGCGTCCAGCGTCCAGGACGTAAGCATCCTGGCATCCTGGACGTAGCGTCCAGGACGTAAGCATCCTGGCATCCTGGACGTAGCGTCCAGCGTCCAGGACGTAAGCATCCTGGCATCCTGGACGTAGCGTAGGTTACACATATACATGAATGAGTTTGGGTGAATACAATTAAGCGCTGCTACATATGGGCCAATAAGCCTTCTGCAGTTTCCTTCGTTCTTATGACCTTATAAACTAAACCTCCTAATAAGACTCGGACGCCATCTCGTCCTTCACCCGCCTGTATTGACCATGACTCTCCGTCTCGCCACCAGAGGGCAGAATGTCTCGCCACTAGGGGCCTGCCGGCTGAATGGATAGCGCTCGATCGGATTTCGTAGTCCTAAGGTTTCGGGTACGATCCCCGGCGGAGGCGGAAACAAATGGGACAGAGTTTTTTTACCCTGATGGCCCTGTTCACCTAGCAGTAAATAGGTACCTGGGAGTTAGACAGCTGCTACGGGCTGCTTCCTCGGGGTGTGTAATAAAAAAGGAGGCCTGGTCGAGGACCGGGCCGCGGGGACGCTCAGCCCCGAAATCACCTCAAGATAACCAGAGGCCAGAGAGTCTGGCCACCAGAGCACAAGGTTAATGTAATGAAGAAATACATTCCAACAACCTTAAAATACAGTCCAAATACAGCCTTTTACAAATACATAAATTAGATAACTGAGTTATTTACCCCCAAAAAAGATCTATATTTACCTTCATTACTACACGAGTACCTATCGAGGTGTTAGAGACAGCTGGGGCTCAATGGCCTTCTGGCGTCATGCTGTAGTTGTAGGCCTATAAATATTTACAATCATTCGCGGGTAATCACTGCAAGTAGATTAGCAGATCAAATAATCATAAGGAACTGCTCTAATGAGGGGATTACATAGTGTGTCGCCAGAGATGCACTCTGCTAATCCAGTTAACACGAGCGTACAGTGCTGGTGTTATATAGTAGCAGTACTATAGTGACTTATATTGTAGTCATGGTACTATAGTGATTACATTGTAGTCATCATACTATAGTGATTACTGTAGTCATCATACTATAGTGATTACTGTAGTCATCATACTATGGTGACTACTGTAGTCATCATACTATAGTGATTATACTGTAGTCATCATACTATGGTGACTATACTGTAGTCATCATACTATAGTGATTACATTGTAGTCATCATACTATAGTGATTATACTGTAGTCATCATACTATAGTGACTATACTGTAGTCATCATACTATAGTGACTATACTGTAGTCATCATACTATAGTGATTACATTGTAGTCATCATACTATAGTGATTATACTGTAGTCATCATACTATAGTGATTATACTGTAGTCATCATACTATAGTGATTATACTGTAGTCATCATACTATAGTGAATACATTGTAGTCATCATACTATAGTGATTATACTGTAGTCATCATACTATAATTACTATTTTATACTGAGTATACCATTGTGATCATATTACTGTGACTATAATGGTATAGTCACCAGAGCATATAATCTCTATAATATGATCACTATATCATATTCACTATGTTATAAAACGTTGAACCTTGAGGCACTCCACTTAAAAAAAAAAAATTCCAACTCTGACTTAACCCCATTTATACTAACTCTGTTTCCTTTGGTATAGCCATGCCCTAATCCAACTTAATATAGCACCCCCAATACCATGAGCCTCTATCTTTTTAATCAGTCTTTCATGTGGCACTGTATCAAAAGCTTTGCTAAAGTCAAGGTACACAACATCACAATCCTTACCACTATCAACTGCCTCAACTGTGTTGGAATAAAATGATAGCAAATTTGTTAAACATGAACGGTCGTTAGTAAAAACCATGTTGTGAATCATTTATAAATCTATGCTTTTCAAGATGAAGATAAGTTTTTTTGCAGTTATCTATTCAAGCAACTTTCCCACAGTAGATGCTAATTTCATGCATCTCCTCTCTTGAAAATTTGTCCCACATTAGCAACCTTCCACGACTCTGGCACTCTGCCTGACTCTAATGATTTATTAAATATGGTAGACAGTGGCTCGCAAAGCTCCTGTTTACATTCCTTAAGCACCCTGGCAAACACTTCATCTGCTCCTGCGGATTTGTTTGGCTTGAGTTGTTATTTGTTTTAATAACTTTCCCCCCGGTGGTGCCACTTGACTAAACAACCATATTGTTATAAACATCGTTGTCGTTTGGATGGTACCTTCACAGACAACGTACTAAGCGCTACTTAAGACAGATCACCACCAAAAAGTCCACAAAGTTTATCTGCTGAATCAAAACCTGTCTGACACCTCTATGTGTTCTTATAACGATACGAGCAGTTTGCCAAAACTGTTTTTTCCTTCCCGATGTATTGTTCAAGTTCAGGTACGTTTATTGAGAGAATAAAATACAGCTCAAAGGGACAGAGTAGCTTAGGGTACGCCCCCTCTACTTCAAGTCCCTCAAGGGGCGCACAAAGCCAGTGAGTACAAATCCACTAATCATGGTACAAGTATCACATCTTATCTCTCAGATTGTCCGGCAATATGTTTATTGTTTGTGATGTGTGTCTATGTATGTATTAACACGATGTACTGAACGGGGTGAGAATAGCTTGAGCTACTCATCCCTTTGTGTGTATTTACCTCAATAACTTATCTGAATTCAGTATCATATTTTACACTGCAGATTGAAGACAGATGAAGACACTGTATTACGGTGTAACAGACAATTTGTCTTAACAAATTCCACCATCTATATAGATTTTCAGTCCTACAGAGCAAACTTTGTCCCGCCGAAGATATTTCCTCGGGTATTAGTACAAATTAAAAATTCTAACAAGAGATTCATGCCGCGTTGAAACTTAATTTTTTTCTTCCCCCCCCCCCCATGGATTGAGTTGAGGTAGAGTGACCAGGGTGACCTGTCTGACAGGTCACTTGTACACGCTCAAAGCCATACGACCCCCCCTCCTCCTCCTCCCCCCCCACACACAGTGGCCATGTTCAACACCCTGTGGTGGGTCAGGTCATCTGGGGTCACACACGCCTGTCACCTTCCCGCCAAAAATGTGCTAATCGGTAGCATTGCGCATATCGACGTGTGTTTGTTTGTTTACCTCATAGGCGGTCAAGGTGATCATCAGGAGAAATGCGCCAAGAGTGTGTGTGTCTGTTACACTCAGGAGAGATATGAGGAGACCAGGATATGATGATATTTCAAGGGCAAATCGCGGGTGGTTGTTGACAAGCCGCCGGCTTCCTGTCCTTACGAGGCCACTAGTGCTAGTGGCCCTCAGGTAAATTCAGGTAAATGATGATAACGTGGGATATGGGGACAGAGAGAAGGACCTACCTTGAGGGTACCTTGAGGTGCTTCCGGGGCTTATCGTCCCCCGCGGCCCGGTCATCGACCAGGCCTCCTGGTTGCTGGACTGATCAACCAGGCTGTTGGACGCGGCTGCTCGCAGCCTGACGTATGAGTCACAGCCTGGTTGATCAGGTATCCGACCTACGCCCAAAATTAAAACTTAAGGCTGAAGGAAACTGCAGAAGGTCTATTGACTCACACGAGCCATTTCCTATGTATATCCACCCAGACTCATTCATATACATGTCTCATCTACACATGAAATAATCCACCAATCCCAAGACTATTATGTCTCCCGGATAATTTTTTTCCCCACAAATCAACAACCCAGTTTCCTAACCAGTATTAGCCCGTAGTGGACTTACCTGGCACAGGAGCGGGGCAAGTAGCACGGGCTATGGTGAGCCCGTAGTGGACTTACCTGGCACAGGAGCGGGGCAAGTAGCACGGGCTATGGTGAGCCCGTAGTGGACTTACCTGGCACAGGAGCGGGGCAAGTAGCACGGGCTATGGTGAGCCCGTAGTGGACTTACCTGGCACAGGAGCGGGGCAAGTAGCACGGGCTATGGTGAGCCCGTAGTGGACTTACCTGGCATAGGAGCGGGGCAAGTAGCACGGGCTATGGTGAGCCCGTAGTGGACTTACCTGGCACAGGAGCGGGGCAAGTAGCACGGGCTATGGTGAGCCCGTAGTGGACTACCTGGCACAGGAGCGGGGCAAGTAGCACGGGCTATGGTGAGCCCGTAGTGGACTTACCTGGCACAGGAGCGAGGCAAGTAGCACGGGCTATGGTGAGCCCGTAGTGGACTTACCTGGCACAGGAGCCGGGCAAGTAGCACGGGCTATGGTGAGCCCGTAGTGGACTACCTGGTACAGGAGCGGGGCAAGTAGCCCGGGCTATGGTGAGCCCGTAGTGGACTTACCTGGCACAGGAGCGGGGCAAGTAGCACGGGCTATGGTGAGCCCGTAGTGGACTTACCTGGCACAGGAGCGGGGCAAGTAGCACGGGCTATGGTGAGCCCGTAGTGGACTTACCTGGCACAGGAGCGGGGCAAGTAGCACGGGCTATGGTGAGCCCGTAGTGGACTTACCTGGCACAGGAGCGGGGCAAGTAGCACGGGCTATGGTGAGCCCGTAGTGGACTACCTGGCACAGGAGCGGGGCAAGTAGCACGGGCTATGGTGAGCCCGTAGTGGACTTACCTGGCACAGGAGCGGGCAAGTAGCACGGGCTATGGTGAGCCCGTAGTGGACTTACCTGGTACAGGAGCGGGGCAAGTAGCCCGGGCTATGGTGAGCCCGTAGTGGACTTACCTGGCACAGGAGCGGGGCAAGTAGCACGGGCTATGGTGAGCCCGTAGTGGACTTACCTGGCACAGGAGCGGGGCAAGTAGCACGGGCTATGGTGAGCCCGTAGTGGACTTACCTGGCACAGGAGCGGGGCAAGTAGCACGGGCTATGGTGAGCCCGTAGTGGACTACCTGGCACAGGAGCGGGGCAAGTAGCACGGGCTATGGTGAGCCCGTAGTGGACTACCTGGTACAGGAGCGGGGCAAGTAGCACGGGCTATGGTGAGCCCGTAGTGGACTTACCTGGCACAGGAGCCGGGCAAGTAGCACGGGCTATGGTGAGCCCGTAGTGGACTTACCTGGCACAGGAGCGGGGCAAGTAGCACGGGCTATGGTGAGCCCGTAGTGGACTTACCTGGCACAGGAGCGGGGCAAGTAGCACGGGCTATGGTGAGCCCGTAGTGGACTTACCTGGCACAGGAGCGGGGCAAGTAGCACGGGCTATGGTGAGCCCGTAGTGGACTTACCTGGCACAGGAGCGGGGCAAGTAGCACGGGCTATGGTGAGCCCGTAGTGGACTTACCTGGCACAGGAGCAGGGCAAGTAGCACGGGCTATGGTGAGCCCGTAGAGGACTTACCTGGCACAGGAGCGGGGCAAGTAGCACGGGCTATGGTGAGCCCGTAGTGGACTACCTGGTACAGGAGCGGGGCAAGTAGCACGGGCTATGGTGAGCCCGTAGTGGACTACCTGGCACAGGAGCGGGGCAAGTAGCACGGGCTATGGTGAGCCCGTAGTGGACTTACCTGGCACAGGAGCGGGGCAAGTAGCACGGGCTATGGTGAGCCCGTAGTGGACTTACCTGGCACAGGAGCGGGGCAAGTAGCACGGGCTATGGTGAGCCCGTAGTGGACTTACCTGGCACAGGAGCGGGGCAAGTAGCACGGGCTATGGTGAGCCCGTAGTGGACTTACCTGGCACAGGAGCGGGGCAAGTAGCACGGGCTATGGTGAGCCCGTAGTGGACTACCTGGTACAGGAGCGGGGCAAGTAGCACGGGCTATGGTGAGCCCGTAGTGGACTTACCTGGCACAGGAGCGGGCAAGTAGCACGGGCTATGGTGAGCCCGTAGTGGACTACCTGGCACAGGAGCGGGGCAAGTAGCACGGGCTATGGTGAGCCCGTAGTGGACTTACCTGGCACAGGAGCGGGGCAAGTAGCACGGGCTATGGTGAGCCCGTAGTGGACTTACCTGGCACAGGAGCGGGGCAAGTAGCACGGGCTATGGTGAGCCCGTAGTGGACTTACCTGGCACAGGAGCGGGGCAAGTAGCACGGGCTATGGTGAGCCCGTAGTGGACTTACCTGGCACAGGAGCGGGGCAAGTAGCACGGGCTATGGTGAGCCCGTAGTGGACTTACCTGGCACAGGAGCGGGGCAAGTAGCACGGGCTATGGTGAGCCCGTAGTGGACTTACCTGGCACAGGAGCGGGGCAAGTAGCACGGGCTATGGTGAGCCCGTAGTGGACTTACCTGGCACAGGAGCGGGGCAAGTAGCACGGGCTATGGTGAGCCCGTAGTGGACTTACCTGGCACAGGAGCGGGGCAAGTAGCACGGGTTATGGTGAGCCCGTAGTGGACTTACCTGGTACAGGAGCGGGGCAAGTAGCACGGGCTATGGTGAGCCCGTAGTGGACTTACCTGGCACAGGAGCGGGGCTGTATGTACAATTTATAAATGATGAAGATTAAGCGACCCAAGAGGTGGCACGGGCATGAATAGCCCGTAATACAATTTAGTTGGTGCACGGAGCAGCCGTATACCCAAGAGTGAATGAAGCATCTGAATATAGATCAATAGGCACAATACAGCTTACCAATTACGTGCTATTCATGCCCGTGCCAACTCTTGGGTGGCGAGTTATAGCCCCGTTCCTGTGCCAGGTAAGTCTACTACGGGCTCACCATAGCCCGTGCTACTTGGAACTTTTTGTTCCATGTAGCTACTTAGAACTTTTTGTTCCAAGTAGCGAATCTTAACCAACAAGAACATCTTGGGTGGCTTAATCTTCCCATCAACCAATCAGCTTACCAATCTCCTGTGTTTCAAGGATGATTGGGCAGTATCTTGGCTGTTTGGTCATGGCCTGGAAGATGACAGTGTAAAAGCTCAGCCATCTCTGCCAAGGGATGAGGTGGCTGAGCGGACAGAACACTGGCCGCGTGATCCTGCGGTCCCGGGTTTGATCCCGGGCGCCGGGGAGAAATAATGGGCAGAGTTTCTTTCACCCTGATGCTCCTGTTACCTAGCAGTAAATAGGTACCTGGGAGTTAGTCAGCTGTCATGGGCTGCTTTCTGGGGGTGAAGGCCTGGTCGAGGACCGGGCCGCGGGGACACTAAGCCCCGAAATCATCTCAAGATAACCATCTCAAGAAGATATATCTTTTGCTTCTGCCAAAAAAAAAATAAAAAATATAAGTGTGTAACCTTGCGGTAGCTGGCGGGGATGGATGTCTTGAGATTCTTGAGATGATTTCGGGGCTTTAGTGTCCCTGCGGCC
>WNGS01006690.1:65209-76688 GCA_020271785.1 Procambarus virginalis
AAAAACAGCGAGTTCTCAGATAAGAACATTATTACGACAAAACCCTTTCAGTCTATCTACTAACCAATATATTTAATCTCATCCGTCCCTTTTTTTGTGTATACAAGTAGGTTTCGAAATGGATTTGACGCGAAACTATTTCCAGCGATAAGCTCCTGGGCTTGTTGAAGTGGTGCTTGGTATGTGGCTGTAGTTGGTGTGTATGTCTGTACATCTGATACGTATGGTAATGTATGTATTTATGTATGTATGTAGTGTATGTAATGTATGTATGGAATGTATGTATGTATGTATTATGTATGTATGTATGTATATCTCTGCCTCTGTCGGCATGTACTCACCTAGTGTGTATTGCAGGGGTTGAGTCTGGCTCTTTGGTCCCGCCTCTCAACTGTCAATCAACGGTGTACAGGGTTCCTGAGCCTATGGGCTCTATATATTACACTTGAAACTGGGTATGGAGTCAGCCTCCACCACATCACTGCCTAATGCATTCCACCTGTTACTACTCTGACACTGAAAAGTCTATTCTAACGTCCCCTGACTTATTTGGGGACTCAGTTTCCACCGGTGTCCCCCTTGTTCGCGTCCACCAGTGTTAAAACAATTTATATTTATCTACCTTGTCGATTCCTCTTAGAATTTTCATGATCACTTAGATTAAAGGTAGTGATCAGGTTCTCCACGATCTCTTCCTATCTCCCAGCGACGTTAGGTTCATTTCATGTAGCCTTTCCTCGTAACTCTGCCTCTTAGTTCTGGGACTAGCCTAGTGGCATACTTCTGAACTTTTTTCCAGCTTCGTCTTGTGCTCGACAAGATTTACGGGCTCCATGCTGGGTCCGCATACTCCAGGACTGGTCTACGTATGTGGTTCTGAATGATTCCCTTACACAGGTTCCTGTACACTGTTCTGATGTTAGCCAACAACCCGTCCTCTTAAAAAAAAAAAAAATTTTTTTTGTATTTTTTTTTTTGTAGACACAACTGTATACATGTGCCTTTGTCGGTATATACACATCTGCTTCTGTATGTATGAATATATTTCGCCTCTGAATGTATGTGTATATTTGTCTTTGGCTGGAAGTCTGTATGTTTATGTATGTATATACATGTTTGTATGTATTTATATTGTCTGTTTGCATATATTTGCTTCTGAATGTATATATCTGACTCTGTGTATATATATATATATAGTTAAAACCTAGAAGAGGTACCACCTCTTGGCTGCAACATATATATATATTAATAATATAATATATTATTATAATATATATATATTATCTGCCTGTGTATGTATGTATGTATATATTATTATCTGCCTGTGTATGTATATATAGATATTAATATATATATATAATATATATTAATATATATCTGCCTGTGTATGTATGTATGTATGTATATATCTGCCTGTGTATGCCAGCCAGTTCGTTCCAGCATTGTATCACCAGCTTACAGCGGCCATGCGTTACCTCCACTGTAGTCGGCACCCTGATAATAATAATCCACAACACGCCATCTGATACAACGAAAATACTTTCCTTATTAAGACTCCACAATAGCTCGGTGGAGGAGAGCTTGGACCTCACACCGCGTGGGGTCCCACGGTTCGAGTCTCCTAGAGAGCCCAGGAGACCGAGTGTAGCACAATAGACAAGGGAACAACTACACAATCGCAGAGGATAAGTCCCACAATCCACTTGATGAAGCTCCACAGGATGGAACCGATCACTACTTATTATTATTATTATTATTATTATTATTATTATTATTATATTATTGATTTTATGACACATTAGTTAAAATTTTGCCTAATCAGGGTAATTGGATTAGATGATATTAGAGAGAGAGAGAGAGAGGAGAGGAGAGAGAGAGAGAGAGAGGAGAGAGGGGAGAGAGAGAGAGAGAGAGAGGATGATGGGTGGTGTTCAGAGGACAGGAACTCTCTCTCTCCTCCTCTCTCTCTCTCTCTCTCTCTCTCTCTCTCTCTCCTGGAATTATATATTTCAGTATCCCTTGATATCTTGCCATTAGAAGTCGATCGGCGTGATTTATCTCTAATATTACACCCCCTTAGTATTAAATTTCCTCCCCCCCCCTTTAAGAGTGAAAAGGTCACATGACCTCTCACCAGACTGACTATAGGCTGTTCATGTCATCCACCACAACTAATATCTGCAATGTTACACAGTCTGATTATCAGTTAACTAGTTATCTACAATTGTCAAAGTTAAAGTGCAGATGGTGTTCCTGCGTTGTCTTAGATGGTAACTGGAAGGTCCTGCATGCCACGAAGGTAAATTGAGAACATTATAAAGCTGCGTAAGGCTTCGTAATTGAGAACATCATAAAGCTGCGTAAGGCTTCGTGACCAGTGATATTCGTATCACTATAGGAAGAGTTTGTATCTTCAAATGTGGAGGCCTGGAAGCTTTTGTAATATATTGTATATACACAATGTTATTACAAGAAATGTGATATATTTGTGAAAATACTGTATATTGAGGTGGTATATTGGGCTCGAACTGCCGTCCCTGGACTCCCCAGCACACGTACTGCCGACTGAAACATAATTTGCATAACTTCAACAATAGCATTTGTTTTTGAGTTTCAGCGCATTATATGATATGGAATTGCATTATATTGCACGCTATTACAGTATGTTGCGCTAGACTGTCATTTTATGGGTTTGAGTTGAACTGTATTAAATGTATTTTACTGTAGCTGTGTTTGGCGTGGTAACGAACCCTTCTCTCCTTTCCTGCCTCTGTAATCATTCCTCTCCTCTCCTCCCCTGCGTCCTTCCTTCACCTTCCCTGCTTCCTTGCTCCTCCCTTCCCCCAGCACCCTTGCCAGTAGCACAGGGCACCAGTATAGTGTGGAGGAAGTAGCTTGGACACGGGGGAAGAACGATTACCAGATGCCACTTAAAAGCAGGCAGAGGGACATTAGCCCCATCTCAAACAGTGAGGAAGCAAAGCATTGACAAAGGAATAAGACCCAGTTGCACTAAATGTCGCACACTAATCAAAGTATTAAAGAGAGTGATCAGGAGGCAGGTCACTAGATTCACGGAAACCAATGACCTCCACAACCAAGGCCAACAAGGATTTAGAGCTGGGAAGATCATGCCTACTGACACTACTTGATCACTAATAAAATCAGCTGAGGCATTTGAAGCAAGACAGAATGGGATGATGTGAATATACACGGAACTTTGCAAAACATTTGATAAATGTGACCCTGGAGTGATTAGCACACCAAACATGAGGTGCAGGTGAAAGTAACTGGTAAGTAGGACGCTGGATACGTAGTTTTCTGTCGAACAGAACACAAAAAGTAACAGTCAACCATGTAAAATCCAAGTGCAGTTAAAAAGCTCTGTACCCTCAGGGTGCAGTCCTTACACCCACTGCTTTTCCTTATTCTCATATCAAGTTGGGTAGACTCAAATACAAGTCACAGCTTCCGTATCTCCTTTGCAGATGGACACAAAAATCAACATTGAAAATTTACCTCCTGTTGTAGACAGTTGAAAAACTTCACAGAGGATTATTACAGTTTTCGGATGGGCACCAGGACAAAACAATGAGTGTTCAAACAGTTTATAATTCCAGGTACTCAAGGTTACGATTAAAAATAAACTTAAACATAAACACAGGGTACAAAAAACACAATCGTCTGCACCGTGTAGGAAAACAGCATGTAAAAGGTTTGGGAGTAATAATGGATGCCTAGAGACCTACAGTTTAGGGAGCATAACCAAGTAAATATTTGCGTCATGCAGAAAAATGCATCGGATGGACTACCGCAGAACTTTCAAATCCAGGATCCCATCACAATGGTTGTATATCTTCAAATCACTTATGTCTGTCCCAGTCTTGAATACTGCTCAGTACTCACTTCCCCCTTAAGAGCAGGAGAGATTGTTGAAACTAGCGGGAATACAGAGAAACGAATACTGCACGCATAGACGCTATAAAGCACTATAAATTTATTGAAGATCGTTCTCTAAAGTCTCCAAATTGTAACTCCCTGGAGGAGACAAGAAGAGATATCAAATATTACAATGGAAATAAATGTACTGGGAGGGACAGGTCCCAAAATCTACACAGTAAAATAAAACGTACTGGAGTGTGAAACGATATGGAAGAACAAATTAAATCAAATAGAAACCAGTGAAGAGCAGAGGTGCCCTAGGCACAATCAGAGAACACTGTATAAACATCAGAGCATCAGAACTATAACGCGGTTGTTCAACATCCTCAGCAAGCAATAAGACAATATGGCCGGAACAACTGTGGACCACTTCAAGAGGAAACTAGATTGTTTTACTTTCAAGTTTTCTCTTCCTGGCACAACCGGGCTTGGGTGGGATTGTGAAAGTCCTGCAGGCCGCTTCCAAGCAGCAGCCTGGTGGACAAAACTCACAAGTCGGCCTGGCCTCGGGGCCGGGCCTTGGGGGGTAGAAGAAACTCCCAGAACCCCATCAAGCAGGTATCCCTGCACCCTTGCCTTCCCTCCCGTCCATCCTTCCTCTCCTGTGCGTTCCTTCGCATACCGGTTCCTGTGATTCTCTTCCCATCACTCTTCTCCAACAATTATATCTCATCCTTACCACCTCTCTTTACCCTCCTCACATTTCTCTCATCTCTCTCTCTCTCATTCTCTCTTTCTCTCTCTCTCTCTCCTCTCTCTCTCTCTCTCTCTCTCCTCTCTTCTCCAGTGTTTCTCTTTTCCTTCCCCTCCCCTCCCCTTCCCATCCCCTTCCCTCCCCTCTTTCCCTCCCCCTCCCCTCCCTCTCCCCTCCATGGGGGACACAGCCGGCTGGGAGGATGACCGCAGTAATGAATTCCGCCGGAGGTCCTCACCTTGTAATTATGGGCTATTTTCTATTCACACAAGACCTGTCAAAATAGCCAAGTCTCCAGGGAGGGGGAGGGGGGGGCCGTGGGAGGGAAGGGGCGTGGATCATGGGATGCAGGGGTGTGTGGCGTTGTGTGTGGAGGGAGGGGGCCGCGTGGATGAGAGAGAGAGAGATGGAGAGGGAATGGAGGTGCGGCTGGGAAGGCATTGGTTGTAGGTTTTGGGCTGTGGAATGGGGGGCGGGAAGAAAGGGTGTCTTGGGGCTGGTGGGTTGGGAGGGTGAAAAGGGTGTAGAAGGGGTTGTTGTGGGATGGGTGTTGTGGGGGGGGGGATGTGCGAGGTGTGGAGGGTGTGATGGGTGAGGGGGGTGAGGGAAGGAGCTGGTTTGCGTGGAGAGAGGAGAGAGAGAGAAGGGAGCAGGCGTGGGTAGAGGGTCGAGAGAGAGCGGGGTTGTGGGAGGTTCAAGCGAGTGGTCCACCTGGTGATGGTAGTTTTGGGTCAGGCGCTGATAACCTTGATTAGCGTTCGGGACGGAAGGGCCAGGTCGGCAGGCAGGAAGGAGGGGAACTCCTTCACGTATCTCAGAGACTAGTAATTAGGCCATCCTTCCCGGGCGTGAAGGAACTCTCTCGCTCACTCCTAATAACTCTATCTCGTTAAATTTATGCCGAGAAAATCATTTACAGATCAGAATACACGAGATGATATAGATAAGGACGATGGTTCAGGATAAGAATGCGCCAACCAGGTATTAATAAAGGATCCTTATTGAATTTACAAGATGAAAACTACACAATATAACATATTTGACCTAGTTGGAACAAATTCATGAAGCTATCTATGTGAAAGCCCGGGCGTTCGATCCCATTACACATTCCTAATATGTTTTCTCATACATTTAATCCACTTAAGGTATCGGAGTAGGACCAGCGGAAGTGGTTTGGTACTCGGTTCAGGGTTTGGTTTCCGAAACTTGTACACAAAAACAAACCTGTTTTCAAGCCTTTATTAGACACCTGGTGTTTTTAAACATCCGTGTAAATAATGACTCGGGTATTTCAACCAGAAGGAATTCGTCCGTGGAATTTGATCTGTGATGTTTGATCATGAGACCAGAAGACATGGCAGGATGTGCAGAATACCCCCGTTGAAAACAGAGGTGCAACAGGTACTCTGAGAGAGAACTATCAACATCAGAGGCCCGAGGACTGTTCAACACGCTTCGTACACATAAGGGACATAACTGGCAAACCCCTCACAGTGTTCAAGAGAGAACTGGATAAGCACCTCCAAAGGATACCTGATCAACCAGGCTGTGACTCATACGTCAGGCTGCGAGCAGCTGCGTCCAACAGCCTGGTTGATCAGTCCAGCAACCAGGAGGCCTGGTCGATGACCGGGCCGCAGGGACGCTAAGCCCGGAAGCACTCAAGGTAACCTCAAGGTTAAGGTATGTGTTAGTCTGTGAACCTGTTGATCTGGATGTGTTGGTCTGTGATGTGTTTGGTCTGTGATGTGTTGGTCTGTGAACCTGTTGATCTGTGATGTGTTAGTCTGTGAACCTGTTGATCTGAGATGTGTTGGTCTGTGAACCTGTTGATCTGGGATGTGTTGGTCTGTGAACCTGTTGATCTGGGATGTGTTGGTCTGTGAACCTGTTGATCTGTGATGTGTTGGTCTGTGAACCTGTTGATCTGGGATGTGTTGGTCTGTGAACCTGTTGATCTGTGATGTGTTGGTCTGTGAACCTGTTGATCTGTGATGTGTTGGTCTGTGAACCTGTTGATCTGAGATGTGTTGGTCTGTGAACCTGTTGATCTGTGATGTGTTGGTCTGTGAACCTGTTGATCTGTGATGTGTTGGTCTGTGAACCTGTTGATCTGTGATGTGTTGGTCTGTGAACCTGTTGATCTGTGATGTGTTAGTCTGTGAACCTGTTGATCTGTGATGGGTTAGTCTGTGAACCTGTTGATCTGTGATGTGTTAGTCTGTGAACCTGTTGACCAATAATCTGGTAGTTTGGGGTCTATTAATACGCATGTCGTTTGATCTGATAGTTTGTGAGTGTTCACTTTTGAACTTATCTTGTGTGTGTGTGTGTGTGTGTGTGTGTGTGTGTGTGTGTGTGTGTGTGTGTGTGTGTGTGTGTGTGTGTGTGTGTGTGAGAGAGAGAGCCTATGGGCCTGTGAGTCCCCGAGTCTGTGAATCAGTGAGTCTCTCGAGTCCGTGAGTATACGAGTCTGTTATAGCTCTAACGCCTAAACGGCTTCTCCGATTTTCATAACAATTCGATTATGGCTGAGCCATCACTGTGGTCGCCTCCGGTTAGATCCTGATGGAGGTCTGGCGACAGGGAAGGCTTGCTGTGCCTGGCTCAAGTTCTCAATGGAAACGTCCAAAACAATTCGCTAAAATTTACATAAAATCATGTCTTATGTGATGCTTGAGAACTTTCGTGACCTTCTTAGAAGAAAGGCATCAAAAAAGGGCCAGTCTTTTTTTTTTAATTCGTAGGATTGTTTTGACTCTTTTTTTCTGATCACTGGGATTGAAATTGGTGTTAGTAGAATATGTCGAGCGCCTTTGGGTACTTCGAGTTTTATATTTGATAACTCCAGAAAGACCTGGGTAAATACTGGTTTTAAATCACGCTGGTTGATCTATGGAACAAGTTACCGGGTAATATAATTGACGTGGAATGACCGGGTGGTTTCAAGCGTAGGTTAGACTCATGTTAAGGAATTTAGGTGGATATAAATAGGAGCTGCCTCATATGGACTATACTAACCTTCTGCCATCTTCGTCATTCATATATGTTCTTATAGAAGATTTATGCATTCTTGAGAACCACAACAGTTTGAAGGGTCAGGCCGGATGGAGTACTAGTAGAGTACTATGTCTTTTGTGATGTTTGAGAACTTTCGTGGCTTTCTTAGAAGAAAGGTATCAAAAAAGGGCCAGTCTGGTGTCATTTTTTTTAATATTAAGTAGAATATGTGTTGTCAAGCCTCGAACATCAACCAACATATGAAGTTGAGAAGTTTAGGGCCAGAGCTCCAGCTGGGTGTGTTTACTTCTGTGTTCAAGAGTTAAGATGTGTCCAAGAGTTAAGATGTGTCCAAGAGTTAAGATGTGTTGTAGAGTTCAGATGTGTTGTAGAGTTCAGATGTGTTGTAGAGTTCAGATGTGTTGTAGAGTTCAGATGTGTTGTAGAGTTCAGATGTGTTGTAGAGTTCAGATGTGTTGTAGAGTTCAGATGTGTTGTAGAGTTCAGATGTGTTGAAGAGTTGAGATGCCGCACAAGGTGGTGGGGATGTTCCCGCTGACGGGCCACGACGAGACCAGATATACCTGGTCGGGTCGTGGGTTGTCTTAGTGTGGTCCGTGTGTTATGCTGTTAGTATTGCCTTTGTTATCGAGTGTGTTGTGGTCCAGTCACGTCTCAGTGTTGTCAAGCCTCACCCCTTACCTTAGTGTTGTCAAGCCTCACCCCTTCCCTCAGTGTTGTCAAGCTTTACCTCTTACCTCAGTGTTGTCAAGCTTTACCCCTTACCTCAGTGTTGTCAAGCTTTACCCCTTACCTCAGTGTTGTCAAGCTTTACCCCTTACCTCAGTGTTGTCAAGCTTTACCCCTTACCTCAGTGTTGTCAAGCTTTACCCCTTACCTCAGTGTTGTCAAGCTTTACCCCTTACCTTAGTGTTGTCAAGCTTTACCTCTTACCTCAGTGTTGTCAAGCTGCACCCCTTACCTCAGTGTTGTCAAGCTGCACCCCCTTACCTCAGTGTTGCCAAGCTGCACCCCTTACCTCAGTGTTGTCAAGCTTCACTCCTTACCTCAGTGTTGTCAAGCTGCACCCCCTTACCTCAGTGTTGCCAAGCTGCACCCCTTACCTCAGTGTTGTCAAGCTGCACCCCTTACCTCAGTGTTGTCAAGCTGCACCCCCTTACCTCAGTGTTGCCAAGCTGCACCCCTTACCTCAGTGTTGTCAAGCTTTACCCCTTACCTCAGTGTAGTCAAGCTGCACCCTTTACCTCAGTGTTGTCAAGCTTCACCCCTTACCTCAGTGTTGTCAAGCTTCACCCCTTACCTCAGTGTTGTCAAGCTTCACCCCTTACCTCAGTGTTGTCAAGCTTCACCCCTTACCTCAGTGTTGTCAAGCCTCACCCCTTACCTCAGTGTTGTCAAGCCTCACCCCTTACCTCAGTGTTGTCAAGCCTCACCCCTTACCTCAGTGTTGTCAAGCCTCACCCCTTACCTCAGTGTTGTCAAGCCTCACCCCTTACCTCAGTGTTGTCAAGCTTCACCCCTTACCTCAGTGTTGTCAAGCTTCACCCCTTACCTCAGTGTTGTCAAGCCTCACCCCTTACCTCAGTGTTGTCAAGCTGCACCCCTTACCTCAGTGTTGTCAAGCCTCACCCCTTACCTCAGTGTTGTCAAGCTGCACCCCTTACCTCAGTGTTGTCAAGCCTCACCCCTTACCTCAGTGTTGTCAAGCTTCACCTAATAATACAATACAATACAACAGAGCCAAATACAGCAACTTAAGCACTACGAATGTTTTATTCATATATTTTATGTAAGAAACAATTATTGAGAATTAAAATTGTTTTCCTGGAATTGAATATTAAGATAATTACTTTTTAAAACCGGCGCTGTTGTTAATTACTGAGCGCTTGGACGGTCGCGAGCGGCCCAGGTAATTACTCCCGCTCAAGATTACTTTTATTATATTTATGTTTTATACTTTTTTACTACTACTATTATTATTATTATTATTACTATTTTTTTATTGTTGTTGTTGTTGCTCCTGCTGTTGTTGTTGTCGGTGTTGTTGTTGTTGTCGTTGTTGGTGTTGAAGTTGTTATTGATGTTGTTGTTGGTGCTGTTGTTGTATTTGTTATTGTTATTGATATTCTGCTGATTATCTCTGATGTCTCATAATAGTGGGATGACTTTGGGCATAGTACTGGAGGTGTAGCTCCTGGGCCCCAGCCAGAGTACTGGTGATGTAGCTCCTGGGCCCCAGCCAGAGTACTGGTGATGTAGCTCCTGGGCCCCAGCCAGAGTACTGGTGATGTAGCCCCTGGGCCCCAGCCAGAGTACTGGTGATGTAGCTCCTGGGCCCCAGCCAGAGTACTGGAGGTGTAGCTCCTGGGCCCCAGCCAGAGTACTGGTGATGTAGCTCCTGGGCCCCAGCCAGAGTACTGGTGATGTAGCTCCTGGGCCCCAGCCAGAGTACTGGAGGTGTAGCTCCTGGGCCCCAGCCAGAGTACTGGTGATGTAGCTCCTGGGCCCCAGCCAGAGTACTGGTGATGTAGCTCCTGGGCCCCAGCCAGAGTACTGGAGGTGTAGCTCCTGGGCCCCAGCCAGAGTACTGGAGGTGTAGCTCCTGGGCCCCAGCCAGAGTACTGGTGATGTAGCTCCTGTGCCCCAGCCAGAGTACTGGTGATGTAGCTCCTGGGCCCCAGCCAGAGTACTGGTGATGTAGCTCCTGGGCCCCAGCCAGAGTACTGGTGATGTAGCTCCTGTGCCCCAGCCAGAGTACTGGTGATGTAGCTCCTGGGCCCCAGCCAGAGTACTGGTGATGTAGCTCCTGGGCCCCAGCCAGAGTACTGGTGATGTAGCTCCTGGACCCCAGCCAGAGTACTGGAGGTGTAGCTCCTGGGCCCCAGCCAGAGTACTGGTGATGTAGCTCCTGGACCCCAGCCAGAGTACTGGAGGTGTAGCTCCTGGGCCCCAGCATGAGTACTGGAGGTGTAGCTCCTGGACCCCAGCCAGAGTACTGGAGGTGGAGCTCCTGGACCCCAGCCAGAGTACTGGAGGTGTAGCTCCTGGGCCCCAGCCCGAGTACGCGCGACCAGTGCCTGATGAAAGCCCTGACTAGGCTTCAATGGAAGCCTTGGAGAAACCATTATCACTATTCCTATACAGTAGCAGTAGTGGCGGTAGCAACGTCGCTAGTGATAGTAGCAGGTAGGGGTAGTTAGAGGTGTGACTCTAACTAGCTTCAGGTTAGTGTGGTGAGATGTGATTGGCGTATAGTTAGTCGACTGGAGGCGGGCGGGCACTTTAGTACACAACTTCTGGCCAGACTTGGGCCGCATTTCTTCATCTGTCCAAACACATCTCAGATGACCGGCGTACCGCGCTCTCCCCAGTATTATCCCAGTATTATCCGGTATTATCCCAGTATTATCCTGGTATTATCCCGGGGGCATCATCGGGCCCCAGGGCCTTCCGCACCGCTCTTGGCCAATTATTGTGATCACAGCAGCAGCAGAAAGAGGCAATGGTGATCCTCAACACGCACGCGCGTGCGCGCACACACATACACACACAGTTGATTGACAGTTGAGAGGTGGGACCAAAGAGCCAAAGCTCAACCCCCGCAAGCACAATTAGGTGAGTACACAGGGACGTTAGAAGAACTTTTTCAGTGTCAGAGTAGTTAACAGATGGAATGCATTAGGCAGTGATGTGGTGGAGGCTGACTCCATACACAGTTTCAAGTGTATATATGATAGAGCCCATAGGCTCAGGAACCTGTACACCTGTTGATTGACGGTTGAGAGGCGGGACCAAAGAGCCAGAGCTCAACCCCCGTAAACA
>WNGS01006691.1:0-22646 GCA_020271785.1 Procambarus virginalis
CTATCATCATACTATCATGCAAGAGGAGCCACACATCTATGGTTCATCCAATAAAATCAGCAGACTTCTAGATGTTACTACTGTTCGGCTTAGACTCGGTGACAAGTATCTCTCGGAATTCTCATTATCTGCTGATGTAGACCTGACCAAATGTAAACAGTGTCAACAAAATTATTTGCACACACCTTGTCACTATGTGATGGAGTGCGAAAAGATACGGGGATTCAGAGATAATTCAATAACAAATGTTCCAACGATGTGTAAATATTTCATTCAAAATGATCTGCTACCAGAAATTTTAGTTAAATATCCCCAGTTTGCTAAATGTAGGGTAGTAACTAGTGATTGTAACCTATCCACCGCTGCCCACTGGATGGGGGGCGGTGTGCAGGACAAACATATCAATTGTAACACTAGCTCTCCACATGTGCCAGTTGCTTAATTTACAAACTGTACTTGTGGTTGATCTCGAACCATTGATAATGTGATGACTTATACTGAATTTTGCACCTAGCTCATCAAGATTGTAACTTGCTTAGCTAAATTAAGTGTGGGGTTCAATCCCTGAGCCAGTTATGTGCCTCTGTAACCCTTTCCACTACCACGCACAAGATGGGTATGGGATGCGTAATAAATTAATTAAACTTAACTCTTATAAACCTGTTAATTTGTGTTCCCTGATCACGGGAAAAATATTAAAAAATCGTAAGTGGCATATTTGGCTGCAATAGGGCTGGGAAGTCTGGCAAAAAAAAGAGGCGTTGACAGAACAGGCGCCAGACGAGGTCTGCTTCGCCCCAGCTGTTAGGCGGGAGTTTCCACATAGATATAATTACCTAATTATTTCAAGGTCTCTGAATTTTTCTTAGTTTTCTGCAGAAATATTATCAGTAGTGTGTAGTGTGATATATTTATATAATAAAATGTGTGAATCACCGCTGTACTCAAATTATGGTGTCCATATTATGGATTCAATTATTATGTTCATGAAACAATAAAAAATACTTTTGTGGTATTACACTATATATTCACAGATTATATATAAGTATCTGCATGTTTTGTTCACCATAACGAAACACTAAGTTGATATTGTGACGTGAAAATGGTTGTTAGCGCAGTCTATAGGGCAAATGGAATGCTGGTCACATAAAGCAAAAAAGTAAAAATAAAATAGACTGCTTATTGACTTCACACAGGTAACTGCAGGATAAAACAGAGAGAAAAAATTTAAATACTTTACTATGACAAACTACTTTAATCAATTTACATAAATAAAAATACAGTAGTTTCAAAATTTGGCTTATTTACAGTGAGCAAAATACAAAAAACAAACAGACAGACAAATTAATGTTACGTTAAAGTACAAACAATAAAATGGTGCAGGAATACTATAGGCCAGGCTGCGTAAGTCTACTACCACACAGAGACGTATGTTAGCAGATCCAGCCAGTGGAGCATGGAGGAGTATTCTGAATCTTGGTAGTTGCTGGTTCTATTTATATGGGAGCTTGGACCAAAGTAGGTGGCGCTGGTGTCTTCGATAATTGGAGGCCGGCTCACACAAACTACCATTGCGCTTGTTCCCGGCCGATAGAGGGAACTCCCAGCCACCATGTGCGATGGGGTGACGGGCATTGGTGTGTAGGGAGGAGTAGACTACTGTCTAGATGTCTGAAAAGTAGTTGTTGTTGCTCTTTCTGTAAATTCTTGATTATGCGGGAGTGATGTGGTAGAATAGGTGATGATGGAACAGGCCTAAATCTCCTTTTATGTGAGATTCTCGTGACAATATTGTGAGTCAAAAAGCAACGAGGAGTGGCCAGCCAGTCACTCGCTACCACTCCCTCCCTCAAAAATTCCTCACTCGCCAACATCCTCCTCCCACCATACTGTTTTTGCTTTTATTCACTACATACAGACATTATATATAATTATCTACATGTTTTGTTCACCATAACTGCTCATCTAAGCTGGCATAGTGCACAAGGAGCATAGTGGCCACCCTTACACAGCATGACAACTCAGGAAGATGACGCCACCTCCCTCACCAAGTTGGCTTCTCCCAACACTTCTTTTGCTGTTATTTCAATATACTGTATATGCACATTATATATTAGTATCTAATTTGTGTTCACCATAGTGAACCGCTAATCTTGTATGGTGACTGCAGACAGCAACAGTTGGCCACACACAACTGATGTTCCCTCCCTTCCTCCCTCAATGGTTCAAGGCCACATGCACTAACTTTCCTCCTTCAAGTATACTGTTTGTGGTATTATTACACTATATACACACACATTACATATAAGTATCTACATGTTTTGTTCACCATAACTGTTCATCTAAGCTGGTATAATGCCCAAAGAGCATAGTGGCTACCCTTACACAGCATGACAACTCATGCAGATGTCGCCACCTCCCTCACCAAAATGGCTTCTCCTAACACTCCTTTTGGTGTTATTACACTATATATACACATTATATATAAGTACAGTGGTACCTCGAATAACGATCGCCTCATTTTGTGTAAAGAATGGCCCAATCGCCGACAATTCGCCTCGTATGGCGACCGCTCGTTTGAATAACGACGACACCACATGGTGGGGTCGCGCTGCTTCTTGCACATTTTTGGACGCCCCCGACGATGCAAATAAATTATGTTGTTTTTGTTTAAAGATGCTAATGATGCTGGGATATAAAGGGGTGACTGCTGAGATGTTGCAAAACAATGACTTTTTTGTAGAACAAAGAAATTAAATTTTTTGAAAAACAACAAATGTCAAAAAGGTTCGTTCAGTGGTCGCCAGTTAGGCTGCTCCATGTTTCTTAAATATAAAAAACGTTTGGAAAAATTTGAAAAACGGACAAATGCCATAAAGGTTCGTTCAGTGTTTGTCGGGTAGGCTGCTCCATTATTGAGACGTAAATGAAAAATACAAAACAAATGGAACACATTTGAAACAAAGAAAGATTGCTATAATGGAGCAGCCTACCCAACAAACACTGAACAAATCTTTATGGCATTTGTCCGTTTTTCATTTTGTTTATTTTTTTTTTATCAAAGAAACATGGAGCAGCCTACCTGGCGACCACAGAACGGACCTGTGTGACATTTGTTCTGTTTATCAAAAATTTTCATTTTTTTTTCGTTTTATGTAACCCTTAACTGGGCATGGCTATACAGTATATACGCCATGAGTAACATGTCCACGGTGCGCATGGTGTATATAAACGCCATAGGGTGCCAGGCACGATTCAAATGGCCCGCGGCTACACGGGGTTCACATTAGCTTCCTCAGGGCTCTTGTAAACAGACGCCATGTTTAAAAAAAATCATGGGCAATATTCTCCGGTGTGAGAGCCACAGTACTGTTGGAGCAACTAAGGCTGGCGCACGCAGCATGAGCTAACAGCATTGCTGTTCAGCTTGTGACCACAGCATCGCCTAAAAATGTCAAAATAAATATGTAACTGCTATTATTTATTATCGTTTTCTGATTGTGTGGCCACCTGTTATTATCTGCACTCACCATACCAGCTCAGTGGTTCTCTATGGTGAACACAAATGTAGATACTTATATATAATGTGTGTATATAGTGTAATACACTGCAAACAGTATTGTTGGGAGAGAAATTTTAGTCCGCTTGACCGCGCCTGACCTTGAATGAGTGAGGAAGGTAGCCGCCAGCTGACTGTGTGTAGCAACGTCTCTTAGTGCCTGAACTAACTATACCAGCTTAGTTGTACAGTTGTGTTGAACAAAACTTGTAGATACTTATATATAACGTCTGTATAAAGTGAATAAAATTATAAACAGAATGGTTGGAGGAGAAAGTGGGTGAGTGAGGCGTTGTTGAGGGAATGGCAACGAGTAACTGGCTGGTGTGTGGCAGTCACTCCTCGCTGCTTTTTGACTCATAATACCAACTTAGTGGTTCGTTATGGTGAACAAAACATGCAGATACTTATACTGTATATAACCTGTGTCTAAAGTGTAATAACAGTAAAACTATTTGTTTATTGTTTTATGAACATAATACAGGGGTACCTCAGTTTAAGAGTTTAATTCGTTCCTAGAGATGGCTCGTATTCCGAAAACTCGTATTCCGTAACTAATTTCCCCATAAGAAATAATGGGAAATGAATTAATCCGTTCCTGACTACCCCAAAAACCCCACATCAAATTAAATTTTTATACCTAATTCATCTAAATAAACCTACAAAACTATGTTCAAGTTATTACTTACCTTGCTGTTGAATGCTGTAGGCATATGGAAGATGGTGAGGAGGGGGGGAGGAGGAGAGGAGTTATTGTTTGGAAGGGAGTCCCCTTCCATTATAACATCAGGAAGTGAGGACCTTTCTGGTGTGCACTCCCTGGCACGTTTTATCTGAGTGCCACTAGGTCCTGGCTGTGGCTCACTGCTCGATTTTCTCACCACAAATCTGTCCATTGAAGCTTGCTTTCCCTTCTTCGCAAGCTGTCTCTGTAGTAAGGCATCATATTGTCATTGAAAAGATTAAGGCAACGGCCTACTACAGCTTTCTCTGGGTCACAAGTCAAGCCTGGCCTCGGGCCGGGCTTGGGGAGTAGAAGAACTCCCAGAACCCCTGTAGTAAAGTGTTATTGTATTATTGTACCCGGATGGATGCTCGCTTGACTGTTTTGTTGTTGTCAGACCAGCTGTGTCGTGCCTGTGTACAGGTTAGTTTATGTTCACTCCTAGTTAATTTCTATTTGTTCTAGTGTTAGTCATGTGTACTTTGCTTATTATATTATATATCTTAAGCACTGTTAGTCTTTATAAGTTTTGTATAATATATGGCTTGTGTATTGCAGGATGTAACTGTACTGTAATTATTTGTTCAATAAAGCCACACGTCTGGCAATGCTTCTCCTTTACCTCAATTTATTGAACAAATAATTCAGCCAGTGAACATGGAGCGGTTACTGCGGCCCGAGTGGTTTGCTACTGACCCAAACGCCACCAACGCCGCTCAAGAATGGCGTCACTGGCTCAAGACGTTCCAATACTTCACTCTTGCAGTAGAAGAAAATACTCCCACCGTGGACAAGCTGTGTCTCTTAATAAACTACGTCGCTCCACGTGTGTTCGACTACATAGCTGACTGCACTACGTATGATGCTGCTGAAAAATCCCTAACAGAACTGTTTGTGAAGCCCAAGAATGAAGTATTCGCGAGGTATGTGCTTGCAACACGGCGCCTAGAACCCGGTGAGTCACTTGATCAGTTTCTTCAGGCTTTAACCCTTAAACTGCACATGGCGTATATATACGCCCTGAGTAACATGTCCGACGGTGCGCATGGCGTATATATACGCCATAGGGTGCCATTCCCGATTCAAATGGCCCGCGGCTACACGGGGTTCACAGTAGCTTCCTCAGGGCTCTTGTAAACAGACGCAATTTAAAAAAAAAATCGTGGGCAATATTCTCAGGTGTGAGAGGCACAGTACTGTTGGAGCAACCAAGGCTGGCGCACGCAGCATGAGCGATCAGCATTGCTGTTCAGCTTGTGACCACAGCATCACCGAAAAATGTCAAAATAAATATATAACTGTTATTATTTAGTGATGACAATATTACAGATGACCCGTGACTGTGATATAAATAACCAGGGTTGTGATAATAGCAGGATTGTTGTAATAATTAGCGCTGTGGGAGGAGTGATGCTGAGAGACTGTGGGAGACAGCATCGTTTACTGACTGTGTGGCCACCTGTTATTGTTTACATTCACCATACCAGCTCAGTGGTTCTCTATGGTGAACACAAATGTAGATACTTATATATAATGTGTGTATTAGTGTAATAACAGCATAAGGATTATGCTGGGAGGAGCCATTTGGGTGACGGAGGTGACGTCGTCTGCACGATTTGTCAAGCTGTTTAGAGGGTGGCCACTATGCTCTTTGGGCGCACTACAAGCTTAGGTGTACAGTTACAGTGCATAAAACATGTAGATATTTTATATAATATGTGTATATAGGGTAATAACACTGAAAACAGTATTGTTGGGGGAGAAAGTTTAGTGCGTGTGACCTTGAATGAGTGAGGGAGCCGCCAGCCGCCAGCTGTGTATACCGACGACTCTTAGTGCCTGAACTAACTATATCAGCTTAGCTGTACAGTTGTGGTGAACAAAATATATACATACTTATATATAACGTCTGTATATAGTGTAATAACACCACAAATGGTATTGTTGGGGGAGAAAGTTTAGTGCGTGTGTTGAGGGAGTGGCAGCGAGTGGCTGGCTGGTGTGTGGCGGTAACTCTTCGTTGCTCTTCGACTCTCAATACCAACTTAGTGGTTCGTAATGGTGACCAAAATATGCAAAAACTTATATATAACCTGTGTATAGAGTGTAATAGCAGCAAAAAGTATTGTTGGGGGAGAAAGTTTAGTGTGTGTGTGACCTTGAATGAGTGAGGGAGCCGCCAGTCGCCAGCTGTGTATAGCGACGACTCTTAGTGCCTGAACTAACTATATCAGCTTAGCTGTACAGTTGTGGTGAACAAAATATATACATACTTATATATAACGTCTGTATATAGTGTAATAACACCACAAATGGTATTGTTGGGGGAGAAAGTTTAGTGCGTGTGTTGAGAGAGTGGCAGGCTGGTGTGTAGCGGTAACTCTTCGTTGCTTTTCGACTCTCAATATCAACTTAGTGGTTCGTTATGGTAACCAAAATATGCAGATACTTATATATAACCTGTGTATAGAGTGTAATAGCAGCAAAACTATTTGTTTATTGTTTTATGAACATAATAATTGAATTACTAATATGCACACCATACGTTTGAGTATAGCGATTATTTACCACTTTTATTATATAAATATATTACAATACACACTATTGAATAATATTACTGCAAAAAAACTAAGAAAAAATCAATCGGAGACATTGAAACAATTAGGTAATAATATCTTTGTGGCAACTCCCATCTGTCAGCGCGGGTGACGCTGACCGGCCCTGGCGACCGCTCTGTCAACGCCCACTTTTTGCCAGACTTCCTCGGTCAATTGCGCCCAAAATATGTGACCTACGATTTTTTTGCTATTTTTCCCGTGCTCAGGGGACACAAATTAACGTGTTTAGAAGACGAAAAAATTTTTGGATTTTTTTTTTCTTGCGCACAGGGGTGTAAATGTCCCCAGGACCCCTGAGCAGTGTAAGGGTTAAAGTTATTAGCTAAAGATTGCCAGTTCAAAGCAGTGACTGCTGTAGAAGCCAGTGATAACTATGCGAGAGATGCTTTCATTAATGGGCTAGGTTCTGCCACAATAAAGCAGCGCTTACTTGAAAATAGAACTTTAGACTTACAGTCAGCCTTTGACCAGGCTCACACTCTAGAAACGGCACAGAAACTTTCTGCCTCTTATGCCCAGCCAGGGGTTACAAATGCTGCCATGGCACTCTCATTAGACCTGGAGGACTTAGGAGGACAAGAAAGTGCAGAAGAAAAAGTTGACACAGTTTCTGCAGCTACAACTAGTGGTTTAAAGTGCTTCTTTTGCGGTTACACTTGACATCCTCGCAGTCGATGTCCGGCTAGAGAGGCTCTGTGTATGAATTGCAAGAAAAAGGGTCATTATGCTAAGGTCTGCCGATCTCTGAAACAGACTAATAGTGCTTCAAACACCCAACATTCCGCTGCTATGCTTGCTACTTTAGCTGGGACTTCGCCCGCATGCCTCAATAAATCAGTGCTTAGCTCTAAGATCAATGGTATTCCAGTCAGTGCACTGATTGATACTGGTAGCTCTGAGAACTTTATTCATAAGAATATTGCCGACCAGAGTGGGTTACTCGTCTATCCTGACAATGGGGCAGTTTCTATGGCTACTGTATCGTTCTCTTCAAAATTCCTGGGTCAGTGTTCTGTAGACTTAGAATTACAAGGAGAAACTTACCATGGTGTGAATCTCAAAGTGTTACCCGATTTGTGTGCTGATGTGATTTTAGGTCATAACTTTTTACAAAATCATTCTGTGCTTGAGATGGCTTTTGGAGGAGATAGACCTCCTCTTAGAATATGTGGATTAGCTGCCGATCTGCCTCTACAGGTCCAGCACCAACCCAGTGGCAGTAGAAGGGGGCTGGAGCTACAGGTCCAGCACCAACCCCTGCCAGTAGAGGGTAGCTGGAGCTAAAGGTCCAGCACCAACCCCCTGCCAGTAGAGGGGGGCTGGAGCTACAGGTCCAGCACCAACTCCCTGCCAGTAGAGGGGGGGCTGGAGGTACAAGTCCAGCACCAAACCCCTGCCAGTACAGGGGGGCTGAAGCTACAGGTCTAGCACCAACCCCCTGCCAGTAGAAAGGGGCTGGAGCTACAGGTCCAGCACCAACTCCCAGCCAGTAGAGGGGGGCTGAGCAACAGGTCCAGAACCAACCCCTGCCAGTAGAGGGGGGCTGGAGGTACAGGTCCAGCACCAATCCCCTGCCAGTAGAGGGGGGCTGGAGATACAGTTCCAGCACCAAACCCCTGCCAGTAGAGGGTAGCTGGAGCTACATTTCCAGCACCAACCCCCTGCCAGTAGAGGGGGCTGGAGCTACAGGTCCAGAACCAACCCCTGCCAGTAGAAGGGGGGCTGGAGCTACAGGTCCAGCACCATCCGCCTGTTAGTAGAAGGGGTGGGGGGGCTGGAGCTAAAGGTCCAGCACCAACCCCCTGCCAGTAGAAGGGGGGTTGGGGCTACAGGTCCAGCACCATCCACCCTGCCAGTAGAGGGGGCTGGAGCTACAGGTCCATGCAGCACCAACCCCCTGCCAGTATAAAGGGGCTACGATTACAGGTCCAGCACCATCCCCCCTGCCAGTAGAGGGGGGGCTGGAGCTACAGGTCCAGCACCAACCACCTGCCAGTAGAGGGGGGGCTGGAGCTACAGGTCCAGCACCAACCACCTGTCAGTAGAGGGGGGCTGGAGCTACAGGTCCAGCACCAACCTCTGCCAGTAGAGAGGGGGCTGGAGCTACAGGTCCAGCACCAACCCCCTGCCAGTAGAGGGTGGCTGGAGCTACAGGTCCAGCACCAACCCCTGCCAGTAGAGGGGAGCTGGTCCAGAACCAACCCCTGCCAGTGGAGGGGGGGGGCTGGAGCTACAGGTCCATCACTAACCCCCAGTCAGTAGAGAGGGGGCTGGAGCTATAGGTCCATCACCAACCCCTGCCAGTAGAAGGGTGGGCTGGAGCTACAGGTCTAGCACCAACCCCCTGCCAGTAGAAGGGTGGGCTGGAGCTATAGGTCCAGCACCAACCTTCTGCCAGTAGAGTTGGGCTGGAGCTACAGGTCCAGCAGCAACCCCCTGCCAGTAGAGGTGGGCTGGAGCTACAGGTCTAGCACCAACCCCCTGCCAGTAGAAGGGGGGGCTGGAGCTATAGGTCCAGCACCAACCCCCTGCCAGTAGAGTGGGCTGGAGCTACAGGTCTAGCACCAACCCCCTGCCAGTAGAGGGCGGGGCTGGAGCTATAGGTCCAGCACCAACCCCCTGCCAGTAGAGGGGGCTGGAGCTACAGGTCCAACACCAACCTCCTGCCAGTAGAGGGGGCTGGAGCTACAGGTCCAGCACCAACCCCCTGCCAGTAGAGAGGGCTGGAGCTACAGGTCCAGCACCAACCCCTGCCAGTAGAGGGGGCTGGAGCTACAGGTCCAGCACCAACCCATTGCCAGTAGAGGGGGGCTGGAGCTACAGGTCCAGCACCAACCCATTGCCAGTAGAGGGGGGCTGGAGCTACAGGTCCAGCACCAACCCCCTGCCAGTAGAGGGGGCTGGAGCTACAGGTCCAGAACCAACCCTGCCAGTAGAAGGGGCTGGAGCTACAGGTCCAGGACCAACCCCCTGCCAGTAGAGGGGGCTGGAGCTACAGGTCCAGCACCAACCCCCTGCCAGTAAAGGGGGGGCTGGAGCTACAGGTCAAGCACCAAACCCCCCCCCCTGCCAGTAGAGGGGGGCTGGAGCTACAGGTTCAGCACCAACTCCCTGCCAATAGAGGTGGTCTGGAGCTACAGGTCCAGCAACAACCCCCTGCCAGTAGAGGTGGGCTGGAGCTACAGGTCCAGCACCAACCCCCTGCCAGTGGAGGTGGGCTGGAGCTACAGGCCCAGAACCAACCCCCCTGCCAGTAGAGGGGGGCTGGGGCTACAGGTTCAGCACTAACCCCCTGCCAGTAGAGGGCGGGGCTGGAGCTATAGGTCCAGCACCAACCCCTGCCAGTAGAGGTGGGCTGGGGCTACAGGTCCAGCACCAACCCCCTGCCAGTAGAGGGCGGGGCTGGAGCTATAGGTCCAGCACCAACCCCCTGCCAGTAGAGGGGGGCTGGAGCTACAGGTCCAGCACCAACCCCCTGCCAGGAGAGGTGGCTGGAGCTACAGGTCCAGCACCAACTCCCTGCCAATAGAGGTGGTCTGGAGCTACAGGTCCAGCACCAACCCCCTGCCAGTAGAGGGGGGCTGGAGCTACAGGTCCAGCACCAACTCCCTGCCAGGAGAGGGGGTCCTGGAGTTACAGATCCAGCATCAACACCCTGCCAGGAGAGAGGGGGGGCTGGAGCTACAGGTCCAGCACCAACCCCCTGCCAGTAGGGAGCGGTGGGTGGAGCTACAGGTCTAGCACTAACCCCCTGCCAGTAGAGGGGGGCTGGAGCTACAGGTCCAGAACCAACCCCCTGCCAGTAGAGGGGGGCTGGAGCTACAGGTCCAACACTAACCCCAAGTCAGTAGAGAGGGGGCTGGAGCTATAGGTCCATCACCAACCCCCTGCCAGTAGAGGGGGGCTGGAGGAACAGGTCCAGCACCAACCCCCTGCCAGTAGAGGTGGGCTGGAGCTACAGGTCTAGCACCAACCCCCTGCCAGTAGAGGGGTGGGCTGGAGCTATAGGTCCAGCACCAACTCCCTGCCAGTAGAAGGGGGCTGGAGGAACAGGTCCAGCCAAACCCCTGCCAGTAGAGGTGGGCTGGAGCTACAGGTCTAGCACCACCCCCTGCTAGTAGAAGGGGGGGCTGGAGCTATAGGTCCAGCACCAACCCCCTGCCAGTAGAGGTGGGCTGGAGCTACAGGTACAGAACCAACCCCCTGCCAGTAGAGGGGGCTGGAGCTACAGGTCCAGCACCAACCCCCTGCCAGTAGAGGTGGGCTGGAGCTACAGGTACAGAACCAACCCCCTGCCAGTAGAGGGGGGGCTGGAGCTACAGGTCCAGCACCAACCCCCTGCAAGTAAAGGTGGGCTGGAGCTACAGGTCCAGAACCAACCCCCTGCCAGTAGAGGTGGGCTGGAGCTACAGGTCCAGAACCAACCCCCTGCCAGTAGAGGTGGGCTGGAGCTACAGGTCCAGCACCAACCCCCTGCCAGTAGAGGGGGGCTGGAGCTACAGGTCCAGCACCAACCCCCTGCCAGTAGAGGGGGGCTGGAGCTACAGGTCCAGAACCAACCCCCTGCCAGTAGAGTGGGGCTCGAGCTACAGGTCCAGCACCAACCCCCTGCCAGTAGAGGGGGGCTGGAGCTACAGGTCCAGCACCAACTCCCTGTCAGTAGAGGGGGGCTGGAGCTACAGGTCCAGCACCAACCCCCTGCCAGTAGAGGGGGTTGGAGCTACAGGTCCAGAACCAACCCCCTGCCAGTAGAGGGGGCTGGAGCTACAGGTCCAGCACCAACACCCTGCCAGTAGAGGAGAGTTGGAGCTACAGGTCCAGACCGCACCCCCTGCCAGTAGAGGGTGCTGGAGCTACAGGTCCAGCGCCAACCCCCTGCCAGTAGAGGGGTGCTGGAGCTACAGGTCCAGCACCAACCCCTGCCAGTAGAGGGGGCTGGAGCTACAGGTCCAGAACCAACCCCCTGCCAGTAGAGGGGTGCTGGAGCTACAGGTCCAGGAGGGGAGAGGAAAGAAGGGCAAGGGGAAGGGAAGGAAGGAAGGAGGGGAATGGAGAGGGGGAAGGGAGAGGAGAAGAGAACCAATGATCTGAGGCAACCAGATCATGTACAGAGGGGGGGGGGGTTGCTGGAGCTACAGGTCCCGCACCACTCCCCCTGCCAGTAGAGGGTGACGGGCGCTACAAGGTCCAGCGCCAACCCCTGTCCAGTAGAGGGGGGTTATGGGTTGTTGGGTATCTGGGGCTTGAACTCAGAAAATACATTATTTAATTATTGTATTGAAATAATCGAAGGACCACCCGCTTTGAGAAAAGAGGGAAAAACAAATAAAAGTGATCAATAGAATGACACTAGAGAAACCAGTGTCTATGGATACTCTTTCACAATGAATTATCACCTTGCAAAATAATGAAGACTGTAATTATTAAATTAAAGCCAAAGCCTCAAATATCAACATTGGGGGGTTATTTCTATGAAGTTTCATAATATATCTAGGAACCAGTGTGGTTCGTCACTAGTTCATTAGGGGTTAATAATATGGTAAATCTAACTACAAATTATTCAAATATATGGTAATCCAAATATATATTCATTTAAGATCATTAGTCATCATTAATCACTGAGGCATAAAATATTGAGCACAGTTAAATATAACACATTACTACCGAATCTGGCATAATTATAGACGCAATAATCAAATTGAATAAAATTATAAGAAAAGTGTGTCTTAGCCTGTAGACGATTTCTAACGCCAGTCATCATTTACGGTCCCTCGTGGTCACGGAATCCCCCTAGAGAAATAACTCGAGGTAAAGAACACGATTGATGAGAATCTTGCTGGGACCTCGTATACACGCTGTAATCAAGAAATGATAAAAGTAGCATTTGACTAGGCTACAAAATTGTGTTCATATATTCATGAACCTGAGCTGGGTGATAAATATTAATAACGTTTGATTATTGGTGTCCATTCTTCATAACGACAAACCACTCACTAAGGCACTAACTACTTAGATGCATCCAATTAGAAAGAAAAACCGGTGAGCGTAACCGAGTACTAGGGTTTGCCGAAATGAGCGTCTACCGGACTCAGTGTTCACTGCTGTGCACACTTAGTTACGGGTCCTGGTGGTAATTTTAGACGCTTTATTCACTGCTGATGCACTAGAGAACACCTATAGCGAGTAAATTCCACTTATTCCACTGGAGTAATCAATAAAAAGAGAAAGTCATGGCAAGTATCCCCAGATGCGTAAATTCTTGTCGATAAAGAATTTCTCAGCAAAGTCCTTTCCTGCTTCTTCCCACGTTGTCTCCGTGCGCCTGTGCCTTTGTTGTTGTAATAATGGCGTCGCCCCATGCCTTCCCTCCTTCCCCCGCTCACTCTCATTCACCACAGAACATTATTAAACAACCAAATAATTCTTTTTTTCCTTCCGCGCAATTAATGGATGACAATGCGGATAAATATGAACCTGGGTTGAAATTATAGGGGACTAATAATAATTGTATAAGCATTCTCGATAAAGTGATCTCTAGCGAGAAATGGAGATATATTTATACTTCTCCAGAGCATTCGATCGTACCAGAATAAAAACTGTTACTGAATTATTTCAATTAATAACTCTTGATTTACATTATCAGGAGTAATATTATCAGGAATATGCTCAGATTAATTTAATATTAACACTACCGGATTAGCTGATGTTACGAGCTACCTGCAATTGATGTAAGTTACATAGTAATTTTATCATAATATAACTAATGGATGATAAATTGTTGGAAAATTTCCAAACAGATGGAGCTACAGGTCCAGCACCAATCCCCCTGCCAGTAGAGGGTGCTGGAGCTACAGGTGCAGCACCAACCCCCTGCCAGTAGAGGGGGGCTGGACTACAGGTCCAGACCAACCCCCTGCCAGTAGAGGGGGGGCTGGAGCTACAGGTCCAGCACCACACCCCTGCCATGAGAGGGGGGCTGGAGCTACAGGTCCAACACCAACCACCTGCCAGTAGAGGGGGGGCTGGAGCTACAGGCCAGCACCAACCCCCTTCCAGTAGAGGGGGGGCTGGAGCTACAGGTCCAGCACCAACCCCCTGCCAGTAGAGGGTGACTGGTGAGCTACAGGTCCAGCACCAACCCCCCTGCCAGTAGAGGGGGGCTGGAGCTACAGGTCCCCGCCACAACCCCTGCCAGTAGAGTGGAGGTGCTGGAGCTACAGGTCCAGCACGCAACCCCTGCCAGTAGAGGGTGGGGCTGGAGCTACGGTCCAGCACCAACCCCCTGCCAGTAGAGGGGGCTGGAGCTACAGGTCCAGCACCAACCCCCTGCCAGTAGAGGGGGGGCTGGAGCTACAGGTCCAGCACCAACCCCCTGCCAGTAGAGGGGGGCTGGAGCTACAGGTCCAGCACCAACCCCCTGCCAGTAAGGGGGTGCTGGAGCTACAGGTCCAGCACCAACCCCCTGCCAGTTAGAGGGGCTGGAGCTACAAGTCCAGAGCTACAGGTCCAGCACCAACCCCCTGCCAGTAGAGGTGGGCTGAGCTACAGGTCCAGCACCAACCCCCTGCCAGTAGAGGGAGGCTGGAGCTACAGGTCCAGCACAACCCCCTGCCAGTAGAGGGGGCTGGAGGTACAGGTCCAGCACCAACCCCCTGCCAGTAGAGGGAGGCTGGAGCTACAGGTCCAGCACCAACCCCTGCCAGTAGAGGGGGCTGGAGCTACAGGTCCAGCACCAACTCCCCTGCCAGTAGAGGGGGCTGGAGCTACAGGTCCAGCACCAACCCCCTGCCAGTAGAGAGGGCTGGAGCTACAGGTCCAGCACCCAACCCCCTGCCAGTAGAGGGGGCTGGAGCTACAGGTCCTAGCACCAACCACCTCCAGAGTAGGGAGGCTGGAGCTACAGGTCCAGCACCAACCCCCTGCCAGTAGAGGAGGCTGGAGCTACAGGTCCCGCACCAACCCCCTGCCAGTAGAGGGGGCTGGAGCTACAGGTCCAGCACCAACCCCCTGCCAGTAGAGGAGGGCTGGAGCTACAGGTCCAGCACCAACCCCCCTGCCAGTAGAGGGGCTGGAGCTACAGGTCCAGCACCAACCCCCTGCCAGTAGAGGGAGGCTGGAGCTACAGGTCCAGCACCAACCCCCTGCCAGTAGAGGGGGCTGGAGCTACAGGTCCAGCACAACCCCCTGCCAGTAGAGGAGGCTGCAGCTACAGGTCAGTACCAACCCATGCCAGTAGAGGGGGGCTGGAGCTACAGGTCAGCACCAACCCCCTGCCAGTAGAGGGGGCTGGAGCTACAGGTCCAGCACCAACCCCTGCCAGTAGAGGGGGCTGAGCTACAGGTCCAGCACCAACCCCCTGCCAGTAGAGGGAGGCTGGAGCTACAGGTCCAGCACCAACCCCCCTGCCAGTAGAAGAGGGCTGGAGCTACAGGTCCAGCACCAACCCCCTGCCAGTAGAGGGGGCTGGAGCTACAGGTCCAGCACCAACCCCCTGCCAGTAGAGGGGGCTGGAGCTACAGGTCCAGCACCAACCCCCTGCCAGTAGAGGGGGGCTGGAGCTACAGGTCCAGCACCAACCCCCTGCCAGTAGAGGAGGGCTTGAGCTACAGGTCCAGCACCAATCCCCTGTCAGTAGAGGGAGGCTGGAGCAACAGGTCCAGCACCAACCACCTGCCAGTAGAGGTGTAATGACTACTACCATTTGCAACGTTCTACCATAGTAATGTTGTTAAATCATTATTTGTAATACCCCTGTCCTTGTTGACTAACCATTTATTGTAATGTAATATCTCTGTCCACACTTAATAACCAGCAAACACTAATAACGGACCAGTATGACCCCTCGCTGGACTGTCACGACTATAAGCTGAATATTAAATGAGGAATATCACAAGAAAAGGGATTATTAATCTTCTTACCTTTTACACTGCACCACCTTCCAAAGGAATGAATGTGTCTATAATTATCGGTCCCAGGAAGGAAGGGACTCGATAATCAGGGAACTCAACGGACCAGTGATTGAAATTGAATGGATTACTTTAGTCTTATTGAACTGAACGGGGGAGGCTCTCGCTTTACTTTATTATTCCTAAGAATGGAGAAACACAGGGAAGTTCTAACACAGCACATGAAAATCGTATGAATAACATATATTAACACAAGGGGACAGATAACTCACCAAGATGAAATTAACAATTATTTATTATTGTAACTGTATATTTAAATCACAATTGACATATAGCCTACTCTAATAACATCTACCAAAATAAAAGAGCAATGGAAATGCAATCACCAATCTGCAAGAAACGTAGGAGCACACTACCTTCAATCGCACCCTGTGGCCCAGATGTTGATGGCGGCCCTCAGCCCCTTCGGATGCGGGCTGGCTTGCCCTCCAGTCCCGAAAAACTCCAAGACACACTAAATGAAATTTTGTTTTACCAGCTTATTGCTGGGAAGGATTACACCTCCCACCATCTAATCCAGCCCCAGGGCTCCACCCATTATTTTGGCAATGGCCAACCATTTTACACTTAGGCCTGAGGTCTGGCTCTCTAGGGCCAATAAGGACTTGGCCCTTATCTCCCGCCAATCATCTTCCCCGAGGTGCCGTGGAAGGCTACATGAATTCCTGAAGATTGAGTCAGTACTCCCCGGCTGTGCGATGGGAACAAGGTACCACTGTATTGGATTCCCGCAACTATTGCACCTCCCAGCAATGTTTACCAAAACTGATAATTTATGTTCAAGCCCGTCTCCAGCAAGATAAAGGGTAGGGGCATTTGACTCGCCTGGTATGGGTAAGGGACCGTTGAGAGGGGAAAGAGAGGGAATGAGAGGGGGATGGAGAGGGGAAACGAGTGGGGAGGATTGCGTGGGGACGCAAGGTATCACAGAGGTCGGCCTCAGGTCAACTCCTTGGACCTTGACAAATGGGTTACGGGGGGGGGGTGAAGGGGGAAGACGAATGACGGGTAAGGGGAGGGGAGAAAGGGGGAAGGGAAGAAGGAAGGAGGGGAGAGGGGGAAGGGAGAACCAATGATCTGAGCACCAGATCATTACAGAGGGGGGGGGGTGCTGGAGCTACAGGTCCAGCACCAACCCCCTGCCAGTAGAGGGTGACTGGAGCTACAGGTCCAGCGCCAACCCCCTGCCAGTAGAGGGGGGATGGTGTTGGGTATCTGGGGCTTGAACTCAGAAAATAAATTATTTAATTATTATATTGAAATAAATCGAAGGACCACCCGCTTTTGAGAAAAGAGGGAAAACAAATAAAATTGATCATTAGAATGACACCAGAGAACCAGTGTCTATGGAAACTCATTCAATGAATATTCACTTGAAAATAATGAAGACTGTAATTATTAATTAAAGCCAAAGCCTCAAATATCAACATTGGGGGGTTATTTCTAGAAGTTCATATATATCTAGGAACCAGTGTGGTTCGTCACTAGTTCATTAGGGGTTAATAATATGGTAAATCTAACTACAATATATGCAAATATATGGTAATCAAATTATATTCATTTAAGATCATTAATCATCATTAATCACTGAGCATAAATATTGAGCACAGTTAAAAATAAACATTAATTACCAAATCTGGCAATAATTATAGAATCAATAATCAAATTGAATAAATTTATAAGAAAAATGTGTCTTAGCTGTAAGACGATTTCTAACGCCAGTTCATCATTCGTCCTCGTGGTCACGGAATCCCCATAGAGAAATAACTCGAGGTAAATAACACGATTGATGAGAATCTTGCTGGCGTCTCAAATACACGCTGTAATACAAGAAATATAAAGTAGCAATTGACTAGGCTACAAATTATGTTCATATATTCATGAAACTGAGCTGGGTGATAAATATTACTAACGTTTGATTGTTGGTATTCATTCTTCATAACGACAAACTACTCACTAAGGTACTATCTACTTGATGCATCAGAATAGAAAGAAAAAACCTGTGAGCGTAACCGAGTACTAAGGTTTGCCGAAATGAGCGTCTGCCGGACTCAGTGTTCACTGCTGTGCACACTTAATTACGGGTCCTGGTGGTAATTGTAGACGCTTTATTCACTGCTGAGGCACTAGAGAACACTTAGGCGAGTAAATTCCACTTATTAACTGAGTATCAACGTAATTCTTGTCGATAAGAATTCTCAGCAAAGCCTTGTGCTTCTCCACGTTGTCTCGTGCGCGTGCCTTGTTGTTGTAATAATGGCGTCGCCGCCTCCCTCTCCCCGCTCTCGCATTCACCACGGAAATTATTAAACACAAATTATTCTTTTCCGCGCAATTATGGATGAAATGCGATAATATGAACTGGGTTGAAATTATAGGGAATTAATAATTATAATATTCTCGATAAATGATCTCTAGCGAGAAATGGAGATAATATTTATACTTCTCCAGAGCATTCGATCGTAACAGAATAAAAACTGTTGCTGAATAATTTCAATTAATAACTCTTGATTTACATTATCAGGAGTAATATTATCAGCAATATGCTCAGATTAATTTATATTAACACTACGGTTAGTGATGTTAAGAGCTACTGCAATTAGTAAGTTAATAGTAATTTATCATAATATAATAATGGATGATAAATGTTGGAAATTTCCAACAGATGGAGCTACAGGTCCAGCACCAACCCCCTGCCAGTAGAGGGGGCTGGAGCTACAGGTCCAGCACCAACCCCCTGCCAGTAGAGGGGGGCTGGAGCTACAGGTCCAGCACCAACCCCCTGCCAGTAGAGGGGGGCTGGAGCTACAGGTCCAACACCAACCCCCTGCCAGTAGAGGAGTGCTGGAGCTACAGGTCCAGCACCAACCCCCTGCCAGTAGAGGGTGACTGGAGCTACAGGTCCAGCACCAACCCCCTTCCAGTAGAGGGGGGGGCTGGAGCTACAGGTCCAGCACCAACCCCCTGCCAGTAGAGGGTGACTGGAGCTACAGGTCCAGCACCAACCCCCTTCCAGTAGAGGGGGGGCTGGAGCTACAGGTCCCGTGCCAACTCCCTGCCAGTAGAGGTTGGGGGTGCTGGAGCTACAGGTCCAGCAGCAACCCCTGCCAGTAGAGGGGGGTGGGGCTGGAGCTACAGGTCCAGCACCAACCCCCTGCCAGTAGAGGGGGAGGCTGGAGCTACAGGTCCAGCACCAACCCCCTGCCAGTAGAGGGGGGGCTGGAGCTACAGGTCCAGCACCAACCCCCCTGCCAGTAGAGGGGGGCTGGAGCTACAGGTCCAGCACCAACCCCCTTCCAGTACAGGGGGGGGGTGCTGGAGCTACAGGTCCAGCACCAACCCCCTGCCAGTAGAGGGTGAATGGAGCTACAGGTCCAGCACCAACCCCCTGCCAGTAGAGGGTGACTGGAGCTACAGGTGCAGCACCAACCCCCTGCCAGTAGAGGGTGAATGGAGCTACAGGTCCAGCACCAACCCCCTGCCAGTAGAGGGGGGCTGGAGCTACAGGTCCAGCACCAACCTCCTGCCAGTAGAGGGTGACTGGAGCTACAGGTCCAGCACCAACCCCCTTCCAGTAGAGGGGGCTGGAGCTACAGGTCCCGTGCCAACTCCCTGCCAGTAGAGGTTGGGGGTGCTGGAGCTACAGGTCCAGCAGCAACCCCCTGCCAGTAGAGCGGGGCTGGAGCTACAGGTCTAGCAGCAACCCCCTGCCAGTAGAGGGGGGCTGGAGCTACAGGTCCAGCACCAACCCCCTGCCAGTAGAGGGGGGCTGGAGCTACAGGTCCAGCACTAACCCCCTGCCAGTAGAGGGGGGCTGGAGCTACAGGTCCAGCACCAACCCCCTGCCAGTAGAGGGGGGCTGGAGCTACAGGTCCAGCACCAACCCCCTGCCAGTAGAGGGTGGCTGGAGCTACAGGTCCAGCACCAACCCCTGCCAGTAGAGGGGGGCTGGAGCTACAGGTCCAGCACCAACCCCCTGCCAGTAGAGGGGGGCTGGAGCTACAGGTCCAGCACCAACCCCCTGCCAGTAGGGGGGGCTGGAGCTACAGGTCCAGCACCAACCCCCTGCCAGTAGAGGGTGGCTGGAGCTACAGGTCCAGCACCAACCCCCTGCCAGTAGAGGGGGCTGGAGCTACAGGTCCAGCACCAACCCCCTGCCAGTAGAGGGGGGCTGGAGCTACAGGTCCAGCACCAACCCCCTGCCAGTAGAGGGGGGCTGGAGCTACAGGTCCAGCACCAACCCCCTGCCAGTAGAGGGGGGCTGGAGCTACAGGTCCAGCACCAACCCCCTGCCAGTAGAGGGGGGCTGGAGCTACAGGTCCAGCACCAACCCCCTGCCAGTAGAGGGGGGCTGGAGCTACAGGTCCAGCACCAACCCCCTGCCAGTAGAGGGGGGCTGGAGCTACAGGTCCAGCACCAACCCCCTGCCAGTAGAGGGGGCTGGAGCTACAGGTCCAGCACCAACCCCCTGCCAGTAGAGGGGGGCTGGAGCTACAGGTCCAGCACCAACCCCCTGCCAGTAGAGGGGGGCTGGAGCTACAGGTCCAGCACCAACCCCCTGCCAGTAGAGGGGGACTGGAGCTACAGGTCCAGCACCACCCCCTGCCAGTAGAGGGGCTGGAGCTACAGGTCCAGCACCAACCCCTGCCAGTAGAGGGGGCTGGAGCTACAGGTCCAGCACCAACCCCCTGCCAGTAGAGGGGGCTGGAGCTACAGGTCCAGCACCAACCCCCTGCCAGTAGAGGGGGCTGGAGCTACAGGTCCAGCACCAACCCCCTGCCAGTAGAGGGGGCTGGAGCTACAGTTCCAGCACCAACCCCCTGCCAGTAGAGGGGGCTGGAGCTACAGGTCCAGCACCAACCCCCTGCCAGTAGAGGGTGACTGGAGCTACAGGTCCAGCACCAACCCCCTGCCAGTAGAGGGGGCTGGAGCTACAGGTCCAGCACCAACCCCCTGCCAGTAGAGGGGGCTGGAGCTACAGGTCCAGCACCAACCCCCTGCCAGTAGGGGGGCTGGAGCTACAGGTCCAGCACCAACCCCCTGCCAGTAGAGGGGGCTGGAGCTACAGGTCCAGCACCAACCCCCTGCCAGTAGAGGGGGGCTGGAGCTACAGGTCCAGCACCAACCCCCTGCCAGTAGAGGGGGCTGGAGCTACAGGTCCAGCACCAACCCCTGCCAGTAGAGGGGGGCTGGAGCTACAGGTCCAGCACCAACCCCCTGCCAGTAGAGGGGGCTGGAGCTACAGGTCCAGCACCAACCCCTGCCAGTAGAGGGGGCTGGAGCTACAGGTCCAGCACCAACCCCTGCCAGTAGAGGGGGGCTGGAGCTACAGGTCCAGCACCAACCCCCTGCCAGTAGAGGGGGGCTGGAGCTACAGGTCCAGCACCAACCCCCTGCCAGTAGAGGGGGGCTGGAGCTACAGGTCCAGCACCAACCCCCTGCCAGTAGAGGGGGCTGGAGCTACAGGTCCAGCACCAACCCCCTGCCAGTAGAGGGGGCTGGAGCTACAGGTCCAGCACCAACCCCCTGCCAGTAGAGGGGGCTGGAGCTACAGGTCCAGCACCAACCCCCTGCCAGTAGAGGGTGGCTGGAGCTACAGGTCCAGCACCAACCCCCTGCCAGTAGAGGGGGCTGGAGCTACAGGTCCAGCACCAACCCCCTGCCAGTAGAGGGGGCTGGAGCTACAGGTCCAGCACCAACCCCTGCCAGTAGAGGGGGCTGGAGCTACAGGTCCAGCACCAACCCCCTGCCAGTAGAGGGGGCTGGAGCTACAGGTCCAGAATAATGGGGCTGACACTGTCCACAGGTTGAGGACCTCCGCAGGATGAGGGAGCCCGTCAAGAGGCTGGTGGAGGCTGGCCGGGTGGTGGCCGTCCAGGAAGACCAAGATGGCCGCCGCTCCGCCAGGATAACTCTACAAGACGGACAGCTGTACCTCCACCCACTCCTGCGTCAGCCCACGCCCGCCCACGCCCACACCCTCCAGGTTACTTTATTACACCCACTTGTCTTACTGACATTACTGAGTTGTGATAACTAATATAATAACATTTTGTTATACAGTTATCAGCATGATTTATTTCATTTCCTGCAGGAGAGTGAGGTTGTGGGCGTGCTGGAGCCCTCCTGCACCCTGGCGTTCCTTGACCTCGGGTGGGCGGGGTCAACAAGAGGGCGGGTCACCATCCGGCTGACCCCTGACACTCCGCTGGCCAGACAGTTTGTGTTGTTGTGTACGGGCCAGCGGGGCCACACCTACCGCAACACAAAACTGTTGCAGGTGTGGACAAGGGTCAGCCGGGGAGTGTTGTTGGGCGGAGACTACGAGAGTAATGATGGTGAGGGAGGAGCCCCACTGCTGCCTGACCTCCAGGGGCAGTACCGGGGTCAGGCCGGGCGGAGCTGTGTGTCGCCAGTTGGGGGCCTGGGGGATCCCAGGAGTGCCCAGTTCGCCATCACCACCAGGGACCGCCAGGATGGTCACCAGTGGGCCAGGTGTCTTCGGTGATGTGGTGAGCGGCCTGGATGTGTGAGGGCAGCAGTCAACCACAGTGACATTACGAGGTGACTGTGGTGGACTGTGGTGTTGTGCTGCCACTCTAGTTCACTGTACCCCATCACTACTGTGGTGTTGTGCTGCCACTCTAGTTCACTGTACCATCCCCATCACTACTGTGGTGTTGGCTGCCACTCTAGTTCACTGTACCATCACCATCACTACTGTGGTGTTGTGCTGCCACTCTAGTTCACTGTACCACCACCATCACTACTGTGGTGTT
>WNGS01006693.1:0-18261 GCA_020271785.1 Procambarus virginalis
TATTGAAAGCATTTTTGAAGTCAAGCTTTACTAGCGCCTTCTGGTCCGGGAGATCAGCATTGTAAGCCCGCGCTGCATGTGCTGCAGCTTCACATCCTAGGGGAATCCCAAACCCGAGCTGATGAGGTTTCAGCAAGGTGGCTGCTTTCTGGCTGATAGATCTCACTGCAGCCTTAACTACGAGGCGTCGGAGGGTGTTGCCGACGGCAATGGGCCTGATCCCCTATCCTACTTCTTTAGAGCACAGAGTGATGCTCCATAAAAGACAGGCCTGATATCATCAGGGATGCCGCCAGCCAAACACATGTTGAAGAATCTGGTAAGTTTCCACTAGGAGGTCCTTTGCAGCATCTCCAAGCACCGGGTTCAGCATTTGTTTGATGTGCTGGGGTCTTAGACCGGTAAAGCCCCCTGCTGGACCTGTTGGGAAAGACATGGCTGCTTGGTACACCTCAGATTCTCGAACAGTCAAAGGTTCTATGCCAACATTGTTTTCCTGGGGATCCCAGCTGCTGTCGGGGGCTCTGCGTGGTGGTTTGTGTTGAAGAGCCTCTGCTGTCGATGGCGTTCCTGGGGGCAATAGTGTCATCCGCGGTCATGTTACATGATGGCCTACCTGTGGTAATTGCCCTCTTTCTTAGTTTTCTGGCTGATCTGTAGCTCCATCATATTTGTGGTTCTCAAGATAGAGATATTGTTGGTCGCTCCTGCTTCTGGTGTTCCTTGGCCTGTGGAGGGGGCGAGGGTGGAGGCGGACAGCAGGTTGTCTGCTCTGCTGGAATTCATTAAGTAGCTCCTGAGTTACCTGGCGAGGTGGCTAATGACTTGTCTCTCCTGGGGGGCAATGCTAGGCATGCATTCCCAAATAGAAGGAGATTGCGCCACGATCTCCAGAGTTCTGGGAGCATTGTGTGACCTTCTGTATATATATATATATATATATATATATATAATATATATATATATATATATATATATATATATATATATAGATATATATATATATTATGTAAATTAGTACTATTTTTAGTGAGCAGTCTTTCTCTGTAGACATTATTATTAAATAGACCGAAAAAGTAAGACTTAATAATTCTAACAGCCGAATTTTTCCATAATTCTTATGTTTCTTTTCATTAGTTGATGGTAATTGAAAAACCTCACTCATTCTCCAAAATTCACTTTATTTCTAGTACTGACGCGACCTTGAAGCGTTTCGTAATAATTATTACATTTTCAACAAGACATGGTTAGTTTACACACACAACTATAACCGTCCAAACCTATAACAGAGTTCTTTCTTTTTATCTAGCCTATGATTTTAAACAGCTTTCTATTTTATACCCGCATTTTTGGGTGAGGTAATATGTTACAACAGTTTTGGATGAGGTGAAACAATACTTGCAACACAGAACAGAACACCGAGACAATGGGTATTAATTGGGTAATTGAAGGTAGAATGGAAGTACCCTGCAGAGGGGCCTATGCCCCATATTTCTTGATGCTTCTATATTGGTGCGAGTCATTGAAGTGGGTAAGAATATAGTTGCTGCATTAATTGGCTGTGATTGCTGGTGTTGACTATCTTGCTGTGTAGTGCCTCGCAGTATGTCAAGCCGCCCTGCCTATCCGGCTGTATTATCGATGATTTCTGTGTTGTTGCTAGAAGATTCTCTGGTGATGGTTTGGTTGTGGGAAGAGGATCATATGTTCCTTAATGGAGCCCCTGTTGCTTATGCTCCGTTATATCGCCTGGAAAGCAGATGTTGTTGTCTTGCTATATACTAGTTCTTTGAGGACCCGCTTACAGTCCCCAAGTAGGTCGCATTGTGCAAGGCATAGACGAGTTCGGTCTCTTTTAAAGCGTTCTGCTTTGTGATCTGAGGAGAGTTTCTCATGAGTAGGCTAGGCGTTTTCTTTTGGTTTTATAGTAAAATACGTAGTAAATTTTCTGATTATTTTGTCTGTAGGGATAACGTTTCTGTTAATAATATCTTTCAGGACCCTTCCTCCATTTTATGAGCTGTGGAAAAAAAGTTCCTGTAAAATAGTCTAATAGGGGGTATAGATGTTGTATTAGTTGTCTCTTCAGAGGTTGCATGGCGTTTCACCTTCCTTCTTATGATGTCTTCAACGAAACCATTGGAGAAGCCATTGTTGACTAGGACCTGCCTTACCCTACAGAGTTCTTCATCGACTTGCTTCCATCCTGAGCTGTGGTTGAGAGCACGGTCGACATAAGCATTAACAACACTCCTCTTGTACCTGTCTGGGCAGTCACTGTTGGCATTTAGGCACATTCCTATGCTTGTTTCCTTAGTGTAGACTGCAGTGTGGAAACCTCCGCTCCTTTCCATGACTGTTACATCTAGAAAGGGCAGCTTCCCATCCTTCTCCATCTCGTAAGTGAAAAGCAACACAGAATTCCGCTCAAATGCCTCCTTCAGCTTCTGCAGATGTCTGACATCAGGTACCTGTGTAAAAATGTCGTCAACATACCTGCAGTATATGGGCGGTTTCAAGTTCATGTCGACTAAGACCTGATGTTCGATGGTACCCATGTAGAAGTTCGCAAACAGGACACCTAGGGGAGAACCCATGGCAACCCCATCTACTTGCTTATACATGTGCCCATCTGGGCTCAAGACGGGTGCCTCTTTTGTACAAGCTTGGAGTAGTTTCCTTAGAATGTTTTCTGGTATGTCAAGAGGAGTACAGGCCGGATCACGATACACTCTGTCTGCTATCATCCCGATTGTTTCATCCACAGGTACGTTGGTAAACAGTGATTCTACATCCAACGAGGCTCTTATCCCTGTGGCCCGTGTTCCCCGCAGTAAGTCAACAAATTCCTTTGGAGACTTCAGGCTGAAGGCGCATGAGACATAAGGAGTCAGCAAGCTGTTGAGTCGCTTCGCCAGTCTGTACGTGGGTGTGGGTATCTGGCTGATGATTGGCCGAAGTGGGTTTCCAAGCTTATGTGTCTTGACATTTCCATACGCGTATCCAGGTTTATATTCCCCAATAATCTTTGGCAGGTGGAGTCCGGATTTCTTGGCGTTCACAGTTTCCATCAATTTGTTAACCTTTGCTTTCAATTCGGCTGTATAGTGTCCTTCGTTACCCTTTGGAATTTAGTTTGGTCAGAGAGAATGAGGTTCATTTTCGCAAGATATTCGTCTTTTTTAAGAATGACGCATGTTGGCGACTTGTCACCTCTCCTGACGACTATCTCCTTGTTCTCACGAAGGCTCTTAGCTGCCGTTTTGAGCTCGGGGGACAGTATGGTGCTTCTGTAGTTGCCTCGATTCTTTCCTCCTTCCGCAATAAGTTCTGCTTATTAAGACACCTTACAAGCAGAACTTATTGTGGAAGGAGGAAAGAATCGAGGCAACTACTGTCCTTCGATTATTACAAAAGATTAATCTTTGTATGTAGATAGGAGCTGCCTCGTATGGGCCAATAGGCCTTCCACAGTTACCTCTATTCTTATGTTCTTATATTTCACCCCCATTTATTCCTTATGTATCCCCCATGTTTTCACCTTTATTGTCTTATCACCTGACCCAGTGCGGGTATAAATCAACCAGTTCTGAAAATTCTTTTTACTTGAGAATGAACAATGGAGGTTCGAAACGTTGTGCAAATTGTATAAATAAGTGTAATACATTCTATAGTAATTCACTTCTTTTCTTCACCATGAAATTACGAAAATGAGTTTTGGAGAACTCCTCTTTCAGCTAAGCCCTGATGTTAAGAAAATAGTTAGAGGGTTAGAAGCCCTAATTCAGAAGATAGTAAATACAGAATATGCGGTCATATTCAATGAGACATGTTTAAAAGAAAACCTGCTGCCAGTATACACCATATGTATATATATATATATATATATATATATATATATATATATATATATATATATATATATATATATATATATATATATATATATATATATATATATATATGACTGAAAACTCACACCCCAGAAGTGACTCGAACCCATACTCCCAGGAGCAACGCAACTGGTAACTACAGGGCGCCTTAATCCGCTTGACCATCACGACCGGACAATAAGGAAGTGATAGCCGGAGCTATTTGAACCACTTCCCCGCCGGCACTCGGATGGTAATCTTGGGCATAGCATTTTATCAAATCACCTCATTTTTTGGGGCAACACGTGAGGAACACAAATGCAAACAAGCCTGAATGGTCCCCAGGACTATATGCGACTGAAAACTCACACCCCAGAAGTGACTCGAACCCATACTCCCAGGAGCAACGCAACTGGTAACTACAGGGCGCCTTAATCCGCTTGACCATCACGACCGGACAATAAGGAAGTGATAGCCGGAGCTATTTGAACCACTTCCCCGCCGGCACTCGGATGGTAATCTTGGGCATAGCATTTTATCAAATCACCTCATTTTTTGGGGCAACACGTGAGGAACACAATGCAAACAAGCCTGAATGGTCCCCAGGACTATATGCGACTGAAAACTCACACCCCAGAAGTGACTCGAACCCATACTCCCAGGAGCAACGCAACTGGTAACTACAGGGCGCCTTAATCCGCTTGACCATCACGACCGGACAATAAGGAAGTGATAGCCGGAGCTATTTGAACCACTTCCCCGCCGGCACTCGGATGGTAATCTTGGGCATAGCATTTTATCAAATCACCTCATTTTTTGGGGCAACACGTGAGGAACACAAATGCAAACAAGCCTGAATGGTCCCCAGGACTATATGCGACTGAAAACTCACACCCCAGAAGTGACTCGAACCCATACTCCCAGGAGCAACGCAACTGGTAACTACAGGGCGCCTTAATCCGCTTGACCATCACGACCGGACAATAAGGAAGTGATAGCCGGAGCTATTTGAACCACTTCCCCGCCGGCACTCGGATGGTAATCTTGGGCATAGCATTTTATCAAATCACCTCATTTTTTGGTCGTGATGGTCAAGCGGATTAAGGCGCCCTGTAGTTACCAGTTGCGTTGCTCCTGGGAGTATGGGTTCGAGTCACTTCTGGGGTGTGAGTTTTCAGTCGCATATAGTCCTGGGGACCATTCAGGCTTGTTTGCATTTGTGTTCCTCACGTGTTGCCCCAAAAAATGAGGTGATTTGATAAAATGCTATGCCCAAGATTACCATCCGAGTGCCGGCGGGGAAGTGGTTCAAATAGCTCCGGCTATCACTTCCTTATTGTCCGGTCGTGATGGTCAAGCGGATTAAGGCGCCCTGTAGTTACCAGTTGCGTTGCTCCTGGGAGTATGGGTTCGAGTCACTTCTGGGGTGTGAGTTTTCAGTCGCATATAGTCCTGGGGACCATTCAGGCTTGTTTGCATATATATATATATATATATATATATATATATATATATATATATATATATATATATATATATGTAAGAAGTCGTTTATTGGCCGTACTTAGCTTCCCAGATATATTGATCGGTGAGACATATTGCTCGGATATATTGATCAGACATTATCACAGTCAGATATATACTGACAGTCAGGTATATTGAGCAGATTAAAAACTTGTATTCAAGTAAGCGAAGCTAAATGCATTTTCTTTAAACGAGTGGTAGTTTACAAGCAAATTATATCAAGGCACTTCAAGCTGTTACACGACCAAAGATCACATTCACTCCAAACATCTCCACCAACTATATACGGGGCTATTCATGCCCGTGCCACCTCTAGTGCTGGCATTAATCTTCAGTGCCAAAGTACACCTCTCATTGTACAAATCCCGCGATTGTTCAGCTTCACGGGACCTCTCATCTTAGTACCTCTCCTTATACCTTATACCGCTCACCTGTAGCAAGTTTCAGCCCCGCTCCTGTGCCAGGTAAGTCCTGGCACAGGACTCGCCATAGCCTGTGCTACTTGGAACTTTTAGTTCCTAGTAGTTGAATCTTAAACAACAACATCACCTGTACACACAGAGATCACACTAACGTGATGCATCAAATGAACAAATCCACAAGGGCCGTGACGAGGATTCGAACCTGCGTTCGGGAGCATCCCAGACACTGCCTTAATCGACTGAGCTACGGCATGGTAAAAGGAGTTGAAACCGAAGTTCTACTGAACTTACTGGATCCCGTAGCTTCTCCGAGGCACAAACCAGGGTTTTACACAACTCCCCCCTGCACTCGAGCTATGTCAATAGGCCGTTCTCCCTCTTCGCCCTTCCTCTCTCTTTTTACCCTGTCGTAGCTCAGTCGATTAAGGCAGTGTCTGGGATGCTCCCGGACGCAGGTTCGAATCCTCGTCACGGCCCTTGTGGATTTGTAACATCACCTGTAGTTTGAAGGGCTCAGTTGTGCGTGTTCGTTCGTGACTAAAGCCACTATAGCAAGACGAGGTCCTTAGCCACTCAGAACTGCTTTCTTCCGCTAACAATCACTCACATCTTAGAATATCCTGATTTTCTGGGTAATTGGAGACTTGCGCTTTCCTCACACACTCTGGAGGGCGTCCTCTCCAGTCTTCACAACGCCACTATCAACTATTAAGCTAAATTGCCCGAACCTAACCTCACCGAGGACCCACGCATAGAAAACGGGACGTCATGGTAATTTGGCCAGACGCTGTGATTTACAGTATATCAGTCTTTGACCTAAGGGGGGGGGGGTTATATGTCAAAATACGATGTATTATTCGTGACTAGATTCACGAAGCAGTTACGCAAGTACTTACGAACGTGTACATCTTTCCTCAATCTTTGGCGGCTTTGTTTACAATTATTAAAACAGTTAATGAGTTCCGAAGCACCAGGAGGCTATTTATAACAATAACAGCATTTGATTGGGAAGTTTTCATGCTTGTAAACTGTTTAATAAATGTAACCAAAGCCGTCAAAGATTGAGGAAAGATGTACACGTTCGTAAGTGCTTGCGTAACAGCTTCGTGAATCTGGCCCCTGTGGCTGGCTAAGACAGTGTGGCTACAACAAAGGCTCAAAAGTACCGGCATATTTTTAAGGACTCTCCATAACTCCATCAATAAAACACTAAGACGATTGTAATACATTATATTAATCAAGAATTAATACACAAATACAGTTAGACAGTATATATAATATACATCTCTCACATATATGACGCTCATCACCTCCATATCCGTGCGGAAATGCGAAGTAAACACTAGGATCCGCCACAGCAGCCCCATACAAAATACAGAGTTGTACAAAACGTCGAGTTCTGATTGGCAGACACATCATCTAGCGTGGAGGAGGAGGAGGTTGAGGACGAGGGCGCCGGGCCCAGAAAGGCGCCAAGCTCTACTCTCGTGATGCATAGCCGCTGGAAACTGTTCTGCAGGCAAAACAAGGTCCTCATTAGCAACTACATCGTCAAAACACCAACTCTGCCTGTTGAGAACAGTTTTTTTTTGCAATAATTCCTTTCAATTAATGGCCTCCTAATCCTCAGGAATAATTGAGTACTGGAACGCTTTGTTGTTTACGATGTCTTTGGTGGTCTCGTTTGATTCTAAGTCGTGTATCATTTCTCCTCTGTGTCACAATCTTTGCCCCTGACCCACTTTATGCTTGTGTCTATGTCTTGACTCTGTCTCAAGCGCACCTCTGCAACAACAATGCTAAATATGACGGCAAATATTGCATAAAATGCAGAGGAAAGAGATGAGGAAGGAGGAGGAGTGGTTCTCGGCATAGACGTCAACTGTCCTATACAATATTTGCCTGCGGGGGAATATAGATACACGGGGCACTGGGTACTCTAATGTGGTTGTTGTGATTGATGCTGATTGTTGTGTCCATTAACTCTGTTGTTCTGTTGACGCTATAGTCACGGATAGTGTGCTGACACTATGTGTTGACGCTACGGTGTGCTGACACTATGTGTTGACACTACAGTGTGCTGACACTATGTGTTGACGCTACGGTGTGCTGACACTATGTGTTGACGCTACGGTGTGCTGACACTATGTGTTGACGCTACGGTGTGCTGACACTATGTGTTGACACTACAGTGTGCTGACACTATGTGTTGACGCTACGGTGTGCTGACACTATGTGTTGACGCTACGGTGTGCTGACACTATGTGTTGACACTACAGTGTGCTGACACTATGTGTTGACGCTACGGTGTGCTGACACTATGTGTTGACGCTACGGTGTGCTGACACTATGTGTTGACACTACAGTGTGCTGACACTATGTGTTGACGCTACGGTGTGCTGACACTATGTGTTGACGCTACGGTGTGCTGACACTATGTGTTGACGCTACGGTGTGCTGACACTATGTGTTGACACTACAGTGTGCTGACACTATGTGTTGACGCTACGGTGTGCTGACACTATGTGTTGACGCTACAGTGTGCTGACACTGTGTGTTGACGCTACGGTGTGCTGACACTATGTGTTGACGCTACGGTGTGCTGACACTATGTGTTGACGCTACAGTGTGCTGACACTGTGTTGACGCTACAGTGTGCTGACACTATGTGTTGACGCTACAGTGTGCTGACACTATGTGTTGACGCTACAGTGTGCTGACACTATGTGTTGACGCTACGGTGTGCTGACACTATGTGTTGACGCTACAGTGTGCTGACACTATGTGTTGACGCTACGGTGTGCTGACACTATGTGTTGACGCTACGGTGTGCTGACACTATGTTGACGCTACGGTGTGCTGACACTATGTGTTGACGCTACGGTGTGCTGACACTATGTTGACGCTACGGTGTGCTGACACTATGTGTTGACGCTACAGTGTGCTGACACTGTGTGTTGACGCTACGGTGTGCTGACACTATGTGTTGACGCTACGGTGTGCTGACACTATGTGTTGACGCTACGGTGTGCTGACACTATGTGTTGACGCTACGGTGTGCTGACACTGTGTTGACGCTACAGTGTGCTGACACTATGTGTTGACGCTACAGTGTGCTGACACTATGTGTTGACGGTACGTTGTGCTGACACTGTGTTGACGCTACGGTGTGCTGACACTGTGTTGACGGTACGTTGTGCTGACACTGTGTTGACGCTACAGTGTGCTGACACTATGTGTTGACGCTACAGTGTGCTGACACTATGTGTTGACGCTACAGTGTGCTGACACTATGTGTTGACGCTACGGTGTGCTGACACTATGTGTTGACGCTACAGTGTGCTGACACTGTGTTGACGCTACAGTGTGCTGACACTATGTGTTGACGCTACAGTGTGCTGACACTGTGTTGACGCTACAGTGTGCTGACACTGTGTTGACGCTACGGTGTGCTGACACTATGTGTTGACGCTACGGTGTGCTGACACTATGTGTTGACGCTACAGTGTGCTGACACTATGTGTTGACGCTACAGTGTGCTGACACTATGTGTTGACGCTACAGTGTGCTGACACTGTGTTGACGCTACGGTGTGCTGACACTATGTGTTGACGCTACGGTGTGCTGACACTATGTGTTGACGCTACGGTGTGCTGACACTGTGTGTTGACACTACAGTGTGCTGACACTATGTGTTGACGCTACAGTGTGCTGACACTATGTGTTGACGCTACAGTGTGCTGACACTATGTGTTGACGGTACGTTGTGCTGACACTGTGTTGACGCTACAGTGTGCTGACACTGTGTTGACGCTACAGTGTGCTGACACTATGTGTTGACGCTACAGTGTGCTGACACTATGTGTTGACGCTACAGTGTGCTGACACTATGTGTTGACGCTACAGTGTGCTGACACTATGTGTTGACGCTACGGTGTGCTGACACTGTGTGTTGACGCTACAGTGTGCTGACACTATGTGTTGACGCTACAGTGTGCTGACACTGTGTTGACGCTACGGTGTGCTGACACTGTGTGTTGACGCTACGGTGTGCTGACACTATGTGTTGACGCTACAGTGTGCTGACACTATGTGTTGACGCTACGGTGTGCTGACACTGTGTTGACGCTACAGTGTGCTGACACTATGCGTTGACGCTACAGTGTGCTGACACTATGTGTTGACGCTACAGTGTGCTGACACTGTGTGTTGACGCTACGGTGTGCTGACACTATGTGTTGACGCTACGGTGTGCTGACACTATGTGTTGACGCTACAGTGTGCTGACACTGTGTGTTGACGCTACAGTGTGCTGACACTATGTGTTGACGCTACAGTGTGCTGACACTGTGTTGACGCTACAGTGTGCTGACACTATGTGTTGACGCTACAGTGTGCTGACACTATGTGTTGACGCTACAGTGTGCTGACACTGTGTTGACGCTACAGTGTGCTGACACTGTGTTGACGCTACAGTGTGCTGACACTGTGTTGACGCTACAGTGTGCTGACACTGTGTTGACGCTACAGTGTGCTGACGCTGTGTTGACGCTACAGTGTGCTGACACTGTGTTGACGCTACAGTGTGCTGACACTGTGTTGACGCTACAGTGTGCTGACACTGTGTTGACGCTACAGTGTGCTGACACTGTGTTGACGCTACAGTGTGCTGACACTGTGTTGACGCTACAGTGTGCTGACACTATGTGTTGACGCTACAGTGTGCTGACACTATGTGTTGACGCTACAGTGTGCTGACACTATGTGTTGACGCTACAGTGTGCTGACACTATGTGTTGACGCTACGGTGTGCTGACACTGGCCACTGCTGGCCTGGTGGAGCCAGGATGAACCATGGCAACTGGGTGTGTGACCAGGGTGAAGTGTGGGCCCAGGTAATGAAGAGGGTGTTGAAGGTGAGTGTGTTACCCCTCGAAGGTTTTAAATGAGGGAGGGGTGAGGGCTGAGAGGAGCACTGAGAGAAACACTGAGAGAAACACTGAGAGGAACACTGAGAGGAACACTGAGAGGAACACTGAGAGAAACACTGAGAGGAGCACTGAGAGGAGCACTGAGAGGAACACTGAGAGGAACACTGAGAGGAACACTGAGAGGAACACTGAGAGGAACACTGAGAGGAACACTGAGAGAAACACTGAGAGGAGCACTGAGAGGAGCACTGAGAGGAACACTGAGAGGAACACTGAGAGGAACACTGAGAGGAACACAGAACACTGTTATTACCATCGGGGAGGAAGATGTTACTAAGCATGTTTGGCCTACTGTGTTCAGCATTCTCAACAGTCAAATGGCCATCTTGCGGGCTGTCTAGGGCCGGCCATATAATCTTAACCTCATTCATACAAAAATTATGATGCATATGACAGCGCTATGTTGTATTATGGGACGAATACATCCTCTATACAGTTGTATAAACACTCGCCTCTTTTTAGTAAAGCACGTCACATTTCACATTAATAAAAAAAACACCCTAATTTTATTACATAAAATGAATAATTCAATTAGGAAACCCATTAAAATATAATTTTATTAGGAAACCCATTAAAATATAATATTATTAGGAAACCATTCAAATATTATTACTCTCTATTAGGCAAGTAATGGGTGTGATATGATCCGGTATCTGGGCCCCGCTCCACCACCTGCTGCGCCAATTGTAATGTAAATGGTCAATTATATGACAATGTCCTTTATTACACCCAATGACATAATTTTCACGTCTAGCGGGCACCCGCGTCGAGGCGTCCGCCTCTCTTCCAATATTTCCTTGTAACTGTAAATATGGTTTGTTGATTAGGTGTAAGGAAATCCTGTCTTCTGGTACACGTGTGTGTGTACCAAGACGGGTGTAGAAGAGTGTACAGAACACACGTAAACAAAGCTGTCTGGCGGTCGAGGAAACGCTTCACACAGACACTGAACTTCAAGCTTCCAGAAACCTGGAAACACTACCTTCCAAAATCACGGACACATAAGGACTTCCAGAATCCTGGCAGCCTCCTTCCCGCAGAAAGAAACACAAGCTACCTCCCCCAAAAGCCAACACACTCACCTTCCAATATAAACACCTTCCAACCAGCAACAACAACAAAGGCAGAAGCGTAGCCATTAACATGAGGGACACCAGAGCACTTAGAGGCCAGCAAGAGTCTGTCAGAGGTCACCAATGCCAAACAAAGAACCCAATAAAATCCCCACTATCACGTCACTGGCTCTTTACCTTCACTGCTCCCCATCCCTCCCCCATGAAGGGTTATCTAACTCCCCCTTTTCAGGGAGGCAATAACCCCGTCTTTAAACCGGCGTTCGATGTTTTATATTTCAAAGGGGCCAGCGGTTTTTTCCCCAGGTTTACGTAAGTGGCATTTGGGAGAGATATGGAAGTGATAAACTGTTTGTAAGTGTAATTTGTGAACTCTTATTGTGAGTTGTGAAGGACTGGGGACACACTCGGCCCTGTGGATAGTCTTGTAGTGTGTTTGTGTGTGTTGTGTGTGTGTGTGTGTGTGTGTGTGTGTGTTGTGTGGGTTGTGGTGTGTGTGTATACTACGTATATAAGACCAATCCTGGAGTATGCGGCCCCGCATGGAGCCCGCACCTTATCAAGCATAAGACGAAGCTGGAAAAGTTCAGAGGTATGCCACTAGGCTAGTCCCAGAACTAAGAGGCATGAGTTACGAGGAAAGGGTGGGGGAAATGCACCTTACGTCGCTGGAAGACAGGAGAGCTCGGGAAGACATGATCACTATCTACAAAATTCTAAGAGGATTGGACATGGTAGATAAAGATAATTGTTTAACACGGGGGGTACTCGAACAAGGAAACACAGGTAGAAACTGAGTACCCACATGAGTCACAGGGACGCTAGAAAGAACTTTTTCAGTGTCAGAGTAGTAAACAGGTGGATGCATTAGGCAGTGATATGGTGGAGGCTGACTCCATACACAGTTTCCAATGTAGATATGATAGAGCCAGTAGGCTCAGGAATCTGTTCAACATTTTATTTACAGTTGAGAGGCGGGACCAAACAGCCAAAGCTCACCCCCTGCAAGCACACCTAGGTGAGCACAACTAGGTGAGGTGAGTACACCCACACACACACACACACACACACACACACACACCACACACCACACACACACACACACACACACACACACACACACACACACCACACACAGGCATGAGAGGCATGAGTTACGAGGAAAGGCTGCGGGAAATGCACCTTACGACACTGGAAGACAGAGAGTAAGGGGAGACATGATCACAACCTACAAAATCCTCAGAGGAATCGACCGGTAAACAAGGATGAACTATTTAACACTGGTGGGACGCGAACAAGGGGACACAAGTGGAAACTGGGTACCCACATGCCCACAGAGACGTTAGAAGGAACTTTTTCAGTGTCAGAGTAGTTAACGGATGGAATGCATTAGGCAGTGATGTGGTGGAGGCTGACTCCATACACAGTTTTAAATGTAGATATGATAGAGCCCAGTAGGCTCAGGAATCTGTACACCAGTTGATTGACAGTTGAGAGGCGGGACCAAAGAGCCAAAGCTCAACCCCCGCAAGCACAAATAGGTGAGTACAAATAGGTGAGTACACACACACACCTCCAAACACTACACGCACACACAGACACACACACACAGACACACACCACACACACACACACACACACACACACACCACACACACACACACACACACACACACACCACACAGGAGTGGAGAGACAAGGACAAAACCATTACCGAGATCCTTAAAGAGGTAAGGATGGAGGGAACTGACCAAAATGTTGAAAAGCGTTTCAGGCTTGGAAAGTACAACAAGGACAGAGACCGAATGATAAAGGTGGTATTCATGAGCGAAATCATGTAAGAGGACTGTTAGCAAGGAAGAGCGGTCTAGCAAATGTTCCGAAGTTCAAAAAAGTATTCCTGCAGAGGGATATGACAAGGGAAGAGAGAATACAGGCAGCAGATGCGAGGAAGGAGCGCAGGGAGAGAGAAAGGAATCAGAGTACACAACCCGGAAGCCTACAATCCCAGAGGGAAGTGGAGAACCCTCCTCAAACAGTGCAACAGCCACAGGGAGTGGGGCACCTCCCCCACATTCTACCCAACAGACACCCAACCTGCCCCATCCCCTGTCAGCCCTCCACTAAGTACCCACCTAGGGCACCCTCCCCCCACCCAACCCCTCCTCCCAATCACCCCTCCTCCCACTCACCCCTCTCCCCAGGACCTCCCTTCTCCCCAATCCCTCAAGCCCTCCCTTCTCCCACATGCCTTCCCGTCTCTCCCACCCCAAGCCCTCCGTTCTCCCCCAGAGGGCTCATCATGGGCGACTTCAATCACGGAAGGATTGACTGGGAGAACAAGGAACCGCATGGAGGTGAGGATACGTGGAGAGCCAAACTATTGGAGGTGGTGACTAGAAACGTTTTAACCCAGCATGTCAGAGAACCCACAAGGATGAGAGGCAATGACGAACCAGCGAGACTCGACCTGGTCTTCACTCTGAACCACTCCGACATAAGAGAAATCGGTTTTGAGGACCCAGTAGGAATGAGCGACCACAGTGTACTGGTGTTTGAGTACCTGATTGAAGAAGGGTTATTGAACTCGAGGAGGGATACCGAAACCAAAAGGTTAGCATACCGAAAGGGAAACTATGAGGGGATAAGAAAATTCCTAACAGATATAGCATGGGAAACAGAGCTCAGGGGAAAGACGGCCCAAGATATGATGGATTACATCACGCAGAAGTGCAAGGACGCAGCAAACAAGTTTGTCCCAGTCCAAAAGGAAAACAGTGAAATGAAGATGAGAAACCCATGGTTTAATCAGAGATGTAGGCTAGCTAAGCAGCAAAGTAAAAGGGCATGGAGAAACTATAGGAATAACAGGACACTGGAGAGCAGAGAAAGATACCAGAATGCCAGGAATGAATATGTCAGGATGAGAAGAGAGGCAGAAAGACAATACGAAAATGACATCGCAAGCAAGGCAAAGACTCAGCCTAAATTGTTGCATAGCCACATCAGGAGAAAAACAACAGTAAAGGAACAGGTTATGAAATTAAGGATAGGGGCGGAAGGATTCACTACAAATGACAAGGAAGTGTGTGAGGAACTGAATAAGAAATTCCAGGAGGTCTTCACCTTAGAGCAAGGAGAAATTCCAGAGATAAGAGAGGGAATAGCTAACCAGGAACCACTGGAAGAGTTTGAGATTACCAGCGGGGAAGTAAGGAAGTGTTTACTAGAGTTGGATGTGACAAAGGCTATAGGCCCAGATGGAATCTCCCCTTGGATACTAAAGGAAGGAGCAGAAGAACTGTGCCTACCACTCTCCATAGTGTATAACAAATCACTGGCAACAGGGGAACTGCCAGATATTTGGAAAGCAGCTAACGTAGTCCCGATATACAAGAAAGGGGATAGACAGGAGGCACTGAACTACAGGCCAGTGTCCCTAACCTGCATACCATGCAAGCTGATGGAGAAGATTGTGCGAAAAAGCTAGTGGAGCATCTGGAGCGAAGGAACTTTGTAACACAGCATCAACATGGGTTCAGGGATGGCAGGTCCTGCCTCACAGGGTTACTTGAATTCTACGACCAGGCAACAAAAATAAGGCAAGAAAGAGAAGGGTGGGCAGACTGCATATTTTTGGATTGTCAGAAAGCCTTTGATACAGTGCCACACAAGAGGCTAGTGAGAAAGCTGGAGATGCAGGCTGGAGTGAAAGGGAAGGTACTCCATTGGATAAAGGAGTACCTAAGCAACAGGAGACAACGAGTCTGTGTGAGGGGTGAGGTCTCAGATTGGCGAGACGTTACAAGTGGAGTCCCGCAGGGGTCAGTCCTTGGACCTATACTGTTTCTGATATATGTAAATGATCTCCCAGAGGGTATAGATTCGTTTCTCTCAATGTTTGCCGATGATGCAAAAATTATGAGGAGGATTGAAACAGAGGATGATAGTAGGAGGCTACAAGATGACCTAGACAGACTGAGTGAATGGTCCAACAAATGGCTGTTGAAGTTCAACCCGAGTAAATGCAAAGTAATGAAACTAGGCAGTGGAAACAGGAGGCCAGACACAGGATACAGAATAGGAGATGAAGTACTTAATGAAACAGACAGAGAGAAAGATCTAGGAGTTGATATCACACCAAACCTGTCTCCTGAAGCCCACATAAAGAGAATAACGTCTGCGGCATATGCGAGGCTGGCTAACATCAGAACAGCGTTCAGGAACCTGTGTAAGGAATCATTCAGAATCTTGTACACCACATATGTAAGACCAATCCTGGAGTATGCGGCCCCAGCATGGAGCCCGTACCTTGTCAAGCACAAGACGAAGCTGGAAAAAGTCCAAAGGTATGCCACTAGACTAGTCCCAGAACTAAGAGGCATGAGTTATGAGGAAAGGCTGCGGGAAATGCACCTTACGACACTGGAAGACAGAAGAGTAAGGGGGACATGATCACAACCTACAAAATCCTCAGGGGAATCGACCGGGTAAACAAGGATAAACTATTCAACACTGGCGGGACGCGAACAAGGGGACACAGGTGGAAACTGAGTACCCACATGAGCCATAGGGACGTAAGAAGGAACTTTTTCAGTATCAGAGTAGTTAACGGATGGAATGCATTAGGCAGTGATGTGGTGGAGGCTGACTCCATACACAGTTTTAAATGTAGATATGATAGAGCCCAATAGGCTCAGGAATCTGTACACCAGTTGATTGACAGTTGAGAGGCGGGACCAAAGAGCCAAAGCTCAACCCCCGCAAGCACAATTAGGTGAGTACAATTAGGTGAGTACACACACACGCAGGCACGCACGCCCATCTCCTCCACCCTAAGGGCTGCCGTCCCGTCGCGTCCTATTGGCTATCCCGTGGGTGTCGGTGGAGCCCGCCCCCACGGGGCTGGCCACGGGGCTGGCCACGGGGCTGGCCACGGGGCTGGCCACGGGGCTGGCCACGGGGCTGGCCACAGGGCTGGCCACGGGGCGGGTGTGGGGGGCGGAACCCCCTCTACACACAGTCCCATTCCCCAGGGTCGACCTCGTGGCTGCCGTTCAAGGGGCCTCGTGGCTGAGTGGACAGCGCTTAAGGGGGTCGTAGTCCAAATGGCCCTGGTTCAATTCCCGGCGGAAGCGGAAAGAAATGGGAAACAAATAGTTTTTTTCACCCTGATGCGTCTCTTTAACAAGCAGTAAATAGGTATCTGGGAGTTAGACAGACCAGGTGTTCCACAGACCAGGTGTTCCACAGACCTGGTGTTCCACAGACCTGGTGTTCCACAGACCTGGTGTTCCGTGGTACCCAGGTTGAGAATCACTGGTCTAATTACTCTCAACTCAACAGCTGACGATACTGAGGCTTCAGCTAACAGAAGCAATCAAACTACAAGGTTCCTATAGCTACACCTGGGTAAACAGGAGCATCAGGTGAAAGACAACATTGAACAAATGGTGGCGGGAGGGTGGGGAGGAGGGGGTTCTGAAGGGGGGGGGGGGCGGGGTGTGAGTTGATAAAGACAGAGGTCGTCCGAATCACTTAAAAATCTCCAACAAAAACAGGTTAGGTTAGGTGGTAAAACTCTGGAGAGTCTCCACAGTCATCACAGGAGGCTGTCTTTGTGTCCTCTGCTCTCTCCTCCTCCTGGATCCTGTCGCACTTCCATGGTTGCTGAAAATTACCACTGTAGGAGACACTGAAAAACTACAGGCAGATGTAAATAAAGTCTTCGATTGGACAACTGCAAATAACACGATGTTTCACGGTGACAAGTTCCAGGTACTGAGGTATGGTGGTCACGGAGAAGTTGAACAAATCACAGGGTACAGGACGCCGTCACACACAATCATGGAAGGAAAGCAACGGGTAAAAGATCTGGGAATTATGATGTCTGACGACCTGACATTCAGTGAATATAAATGAGCAAATATAGCGGCGGCGGCCAGGAAATGATAGGATGGATTATGAGAACGTTTAAATCCAGAGACCCCACAGCAATGCTGATACCTGGTTGATGGTATGCTAATGCTAATACTAATACTATAATACTAATACTAATACGATAGGAATACAAGGCTAATACTATTTGAATCACTGGTGCTGTCCCGTCTTGAGTATTGCTCGGTACTCACTTCCCCTTTCACAGCGGGAGAGATCTCTGAATTTGAGGGAATACAGAGAACATATACGGCACACATAGATAAGATAAAACATCTAAATTACTGGGACCGTCTCAAAGCTCTCAAAATGTACTTTTTGGAAAGGAGACGAGAAGGTATAAAATAATATATACATGGAAGATACTGGAGGGCCAGATAGGAAGATACTGGAGGGCCAGATAGGAAGATACTGGAGGGCCAGATAGGAAGATACTGGAGGG
>WNGS01006694.1:20493-37484 GCA_020271785.1 Procambarus virginalis
CCCACCATCCCCTGCATCCCTCCCTCCCTCCACTCCCCACCATCCCCTGCATCCCTCCCTCCCTCTACTCCCCACCATCTCCTGCATCCCTCCCTCCCTCCACTCCCCACCATCCCGCATCCCTCCCTCCCTCCACTCCCCACCATCCCTGCATCCCTCCCTCCTCCCACTCCCCACCATCTCCTGCATCCCTCCCTCCCTCCACTCCCCACCATCTCCTGCATCCCTCCCTCCCTCCCTCCGTCCATCCCCACCATCTCCTGCATCCCTCCCTCCCTCCCTCCCTCCATCCCCACCATCTCCTGCATCCCTCCCTCCCTCCCTCCCTCCATCCCCACCATCTCCTGCGTCCCTCGCTCCCTCCACTGCATCCGACCACTCACACATTCGACAATGTGTGAGCGACTCTTTTTAAAGAGAGAGACAGACAAAAACAAATAGAGGCAGAGAGAACAGAAATTCAGAAAACAGTGAGACTGACTGACACAGTTTAAGAACAGACAGACAGACAGATGGCGTATGGTGTATCATGCAGGTTGGCCTGTTGTTGATAATGTAATTTTATGCCAATAGATGGCATAGAGTGTATCTTATGGCTGCTGTTTGCCTTGCCTGTTGTTAGTGTGCTTTACTGCGATAGATGGAGTTACTGTAGTATTACCGCCGTATTCCCTCTAAACATTATTGTACAAGTCCTATAGCATAGCATAAAGATTATATATCATACAGGTATTAAGTACCTGGAACTCTACAAATTACTTTATCCACTATTAAAATTTCTTCATAATGCTTCTGAAATTTTCCCAGACAGGCTGAGATAGATAGATAGATAGATAGATAGATAGATAGATAGATAGATAGATAGATAGATAGATAGATAGATAGATAGATAGATAGATAGATTCGTCAATGTATCTGTAAACATTTTTTGTCAATTTTACTGTAATTATTCTACTTAGAATTATCTGTACCTGTAAAGAAAAGCTGTATAGTACCTGAAAACATTTTTTATCAATTTACTGTTGAATTATTTAAAAACATTATGTTAGTTTAAGGACTTGCCCGAAACACTATGCGTGCTAGTAGCTTTACAAGAATGTTAATTCAACTTAATTTCTATATTCTCTGTTAACCCCCAATGTACCTTCTTGTATATATAAAAATAAATAAATAAATAAATAAAATAATTAATAATTATTAATTAATAGATAGATAGATAGAGCCAGAAAAAGAGAGAGACAGAGACTCGGAAACAGAGAGACTGACAGACACAGCTGGAGACGGATAGATGGAGACAGAGACAGTCACAGAGAGACAGAGAGAAGGAGGTTAGATAGATGGATAAATAAGTGAAAGAATTGACAGATAAGTTGATAGATGGATGGATATGTAAATGGATGCATAGGCGAAGACATATATGGATATATATTGAAAAAAGATATATATAGGAAAGATAGTTGGGTAGACAGATGGATAAAAGGATGAGAAGGTGCATGGATAGATGGATGGATAGAAGGATGAGTAAGTGCATGGATAGATAGATGGATAGTATGCTAGTTGGATACATATATTGAAACCTAGATGAAGTCACAGATGGATTGATAGCTGGATTCACAGATGAATGGATAGAAAGATATGTGGATGGATAGGCGGATGGATAAATGGATAGATAGATGGGTAGATAGATGGATAGATGGATGGATATATTGATAGACAGACGGGTAGATGAATGTATGAATAAACTGATGGATAAACGAATAGATAGGTGGAAAAATAGATGGAAAGATAGTTAGATGGATAGATAGATGAGTAGGAGCATGGACAGATCGATATCTAGAAAGCTAGATTGATAGATAAACAGAAAGCTAGACTGATAGATAAACAGAAAGCTAGATGGATATATAGAATAATGGAAAGATGGCTGCCCAGATGGATGGATGTAAAGATAAATGGATGAATATTCATGTGGATAAATGGAGAGAAAGATGTACAGATGGATGGATAGACTGAAAGATAGATGGATAGGTAAGTCATTTATACGTTATTAAATTATATCTAATATCCTCAACCAAGTGATCACTGACCTGAGCGGCTTCGTGAGCATTGTCCTGAGTGAGCAATGTGCCTCCCATGTAGTGGTAGTAGGCGCGACGAGCCAGGTACACTGGCGCCTCCTCCCACTCCTGAAATAACAGCGACACGGGACCCGCTAGGGTGAAGTTTTGGTTCAGATCCTCCACCATTTCCTTCTTGGCGAGGATTTCTGTTAATAATAATAATAATAATAATAATAATAATAATAATAATAATAATAATATAATAATAATAATAATAATAATAATAATAATAATAATAATAATAATAATGTATTTAGAAAAAGTACATACATAGATGCAGTTACAAACATTCTGATTGATTTAAAGATAGAGGTAGTACATACAATACCTAAAGCCACTAGTACGCATAGCGTTTCGGGCAAGGTCAGGTGGGGAAAAACACTTAGACTAAAACTTAATAGTAATTGAGCTTAAAGTATAAATTGCGTTGAAAATAAAAAATAAAATAAAGATAAAAAAGGGGGGAATATGGGAGAAAATAGCCAATATACAAGTTGTTCAACAAACAGCTTTGTTTAAAAATAGTAACACATGGGTTGACATTTAGGGGTAAGGTAGGTTGCATTTAGGGGTTAAGGTAGAGTTAATTAGGTAGTACTTAGTTTTCATCTTAAACTGGTTGAGAGAGGGACAGCCTTTGACATGATTGGGAAGACCATTCCACATTCTGGGTCCCTTGATTTGTAGAGCATTTCTAGTTTGATTAAGTCGTACTCTTGGAATATCAAATAGGTATTTGTTTCTGGTGTGGTGCCCATGGGTTCTGTTTCAACCTTCTAAGTAGCTTTTAAGATCAGGATTGACATTACAATTCAGAGTTTTTAAATGTATAGAGTGCACATGAGAGGATGTGCAATGACTTAATATCTAACATATCCAGAGATTTGAGTAAGGGTACCGAGTGCTGTCTGGGGACAGAGTTAGATATCGTTCTAATAGAAGCTTTGTGTTGGGTAATTATAGGACGTAAATGATTTTGGGTAGTAGAACCCCAAGCACAAATACCATAGTTGAGAAAAAGATAGATGAGAGAGTAATAGTGCGTCACCAGGGCAGGGCGAGGAACATAATATCTGATCTTAAAAGAATGCCAACAGTTTTAGAAACTTTTTTTTTGCTATATATAGAATGTGTCCCTGGAAATTTAGTTGTTATCGATGGGGACACCAAGGAAGTTACCATCAACTTTACTACTGAATTGTGTATTGTTTATTCTTAGATTAATTGTATTTGAGGATTTATTACCAAACAAAATATAGAAAGTTTTGTCAATGTTAAGGGTGAGTTTGTTAGCAGTTAGTCAAAGATGAACTTTATTTAGTTCAGTATTCACTGTGACATTTTGAGCAAGCGGGTCAGGACTGGAGAAAATGAAAGTTGTGTCATCAGCAAATACGATTGGTTTGAGGTGTTGAGAGGCATGTGGAAGGTCATTAATGTAGATGAGACAGAGGAGAGGGCCAAGTATGCTGCCCTGTGGAACACCAATGTTTATGGGTAGTGTAGATGAAATGGAATTATTCACAGAAACATATTTAATATTATGGTACTGTTTACTTACTTAAGCTATACATAGCGCCCTCGTGCAGGTTGACGCCGGAGATGAGGTCGACCTTGTTGTATATACCTTGCTGAAGCAGGTGGGCAGGGTGGGCAGGCAGGAAGTCCCCGTCTACTCGCGGCAGCATTACAGATGGCCAGTCATACCATTTCTATTCAACACCGGAAAAATAAAAAATATAATCAGACATATTAATAAGATCTTACTATAACTATGTTATAGTAAGTCTATGTTATTGACTTACTATAACTATGTTATAGTAAGTCAATAACTATGACTATTCATAGTCAATAACTATGAAAGTGTTAAACCTCTCCCTGCAAGATGACCAGTGGGACCAAGCAATGCTCCCAGTTTGACTCAGGGTATAGGTATTCGCAAGGCGACACAGTTAGCATTGCCGGCATTCTTATCCTCGACCAGTGCTACAAGTGAATTAGTGAATGAAATACTACCAGAATACCTAAGGGACTCCAATGGGATTCGTGATCCCAAATTTGTGGAAGGAGCTGGTCAGTGGGACACTCTTGCCAATTCACAGACCCGACCAACTTTTCCAAACGACGGCAAACAGGCCAAATGGGATAGCCCCATAGTGGAGAACATCGCCAAAGCATTGCTGGAGGCAGCTTCGGAGAAGGACAGAGCGCGTCTCCTAGCTGTGCAAGCCTCCCAATGCCGGGGACTTCTTGTTGGCAGTCCCTAATTCCGCCTTGGGCACTCGCCTGGACCATCGGACCAGGTGTTGCCAGGTGTGACCAGGTGTATTGGTATTGCCCTGCGCCTTGTCGCCCCTATCTTTACTGAACACCGATGTATTTGCGGCCATGCACGAGCAAAACAAAACGGGAGCCACGGTCTCATCTGTCGTAAAACACAGGGAAAGAATGCCAGACATGAAGCAGTCAGTGAAATCAAGAGAAGCTTGGCTACAGCTGGGTGTCCAGCACAAAGGGAAACTCAGTTGCACAGACCTGACAACAGCCAAAAACGCCCAAATGGAGTCGCCCTGCAGCCATGGAGGGAAAGTAAACAGGTCGTATGGGACTACACGTGTGCGTCTACATTGGCTGATACCTATCTACGTTACAGCTCAGCGGAGGGAGGTGGGGGCGGCCACCTTCAGGGAGACCCAGAAAATCAACAGGTACAGAGACCTAGAACGTTGTTACAGGTTCGTGCCGATAGGCTCTTAGACTCTGGGCGCCTGGGGTAAATGTGCACTTAAAGGAGGTTCAAGTTCTTAAAGGAGGTGGGCGAGAAACTCATTGGGAAAACTAGAGACCCACGAGCGGCCAGTTTCCTGTTCAGGTGCGCCTCAGTGTCGCAGTTCAGAGGGAAAATGCGTGCTGTATCCTGGGTACGCACCCAACCTCCGAGGAGCTGGACTAGGTCATCAAACGCTGATTGTTATATTGTTATACATGTGTGTTTTCTGTAATATATATTACTATCGGGCCTACTATGCAAGGCCCGATTCGCCTAATAAGCCAAGTTTTCCTGAATTTCAATATTTTTCTCATTTTTTTCTTATTAAATGCTAAAGTTATCCATTTCATTATGTATGACGTAATTTTGTTAAATTTGAGTTACAACTAACGTAGATATATGACCGAACCAACCAACCCTACCTAACCTAACCTAACCTATCTTAACCTAACCTAACCTAACCTAAACTAACATAACTAAACCAATAATTTATGTTTCTAATATAATATAATAAAAATATTTAAAGTAAACCAACTGGAAACATTTTATTGAAAATAAAGAAAATCACTCGGCCTATTAGGCAAATCGGGCCATGCATAGTAGGCCGAGAATTGGCATACATATGGAAATGGGTAGCTTTATCATTTCATAAGAAAAAAATTTGTGAAAATATATTAATTCATGAAAACTTGGCTTATTAGGCAAATCGGGCGTTGCATAGTAGGCTGAGAAGTGCGTTCTGGCTACTAGGTACGACATATATATATATATATATGTCGTACCTAGTAGCCAGAACGCACTTCACAGCCTACTATGCAAGGCCCGATTTGCCTAATAAGCCAAGTTTTCCTGAATTAATATATTTTCTCTATTTTTTTCTTATGAAATGATAAACCTACCCATTTCATTATGTATGAGGTAATTTTTTTTTTTTGGAGTTAAAATTAACGTGGATATATGACCGAACCTAACCAACCCTACCTAACCTAACCTAACCTATCTTTCATGGTTAGGTTAGGTTAGGTAGCCGAAAAAGTTAGGTTAGGTTAGGTTAGGTAGGTTAGGTAGTCGAAAAACAATTAATTCATGAAAACTTGGCTTATTAGGCAAATCGGGCCTTGCATAGTAGGCTTAGAAGTGCGTTCTGGCTACTAGGTACGACATATATATATATTATATATATATATATATATATATATATATATATATATATGATATATATATATATATATATGTATATATATATATATATATATATATATATATATATATATATATATATATATATATATATATATATATATATATATATATATATATATATATATATATATATATATATGTCGTACCTAGTAGCCAGAACACACTTCTCAGCCTACTATGCAAGGCCCGATTTGCCTAATAAGCCAAGTTTTCATGAATTAATGTTTTTTCGACTACCTAACCTACCTAACCAAACCTAACCTAACTTTTTCGGCTACCTAACCTAACCTAACCTATAAAGATAGGTTAGGTTAGGTTAGGTAGGGTTGGTTAGGTTCGGTCATATATCTACGTTAATTTTAACTCCAATAAAATAAAATTGACCTCATACATAATGAAATGGGTAGCTTTATCATTTCATAAGAAAAAAAATTGAGAAAATATATTAATTCAGTAAAACTTGGCTTATTAAGCAAATCGGGCCTTGCATAGTAGGCTGATAAGTGCGTTCTGGCTACTAGGTACGACATATATATATATGTATATATATATATATATATATATATATATATATATATATATATATATATATATATATATATATATATGTGTATATATATATATATATATATGTATATGTCGTACCTATTCTTTATTGTCAATAAATTGTTTTCAATTGGTTAAGTTTATGTATACTTAATATATATAAGGACAGGTGCGTTGCAAGAAGTGGAAAGGGCATTGACGTGTGTGACGTCCTTGGCAGTTCACCCGTATAGGAGGCAGCTTAGTGGCTGGGCCATTCCACGGTGAGGGAACTTAGTTGACCGATTTGTCAACTAGGTTGGACGTGTGATCGACGGTCCTGTCAAGTTTGACAGTAAGAAGACAATCCCGTGGAACCTTACGAGTCACCAGATGTATGCAAGCATGTCGAGAAGTCTTCCTTCATTCCAAGAGTGCGGACCGACGAGGGAATAGACAGTATATTGAGCTTCAAGTGCTCTGGAGTCGAGTGCTGTGCAGGTGGAGCTTAAGCAGTATCGTCTAGGATGTCTGATAACTTCACAGTGACATCGTAGTGGTGGGACCAGTTCCACTGGGAGTACAGTGACAAGGAACTATTTGGGAATCCGCACGACTACTGCCGAGACGTAGGCTGGCTGCCATAGTTGGGAGGAAAGTTGACGGCCAGGAGACCGACTCCAACCCTGCAAGGAGTGGAGGAGGAGCACGAACCTGCAGTGTACAGAAGCGGCGAGACGCTATCATCGTGGGACGTTGGCTTGTGTTTCTGGAGGGTGTACGAGGCGAGAGCCTGGACCAGGAGCTACAACTCAACTCTCATCATAGGATAGGTGAAGTAGGTGTTTACAGTTACCCTCCCCATTCCCCCTTTAGTTAGCTATATATATATATCTGCCAGAGTATTTTTCATGTAGTGAGCAAGTCTCACCTGGATCTATGTCACAGAGGGCACAGCGTGCGTGGTGAGGCTACACAAAGCCCTCACAGTATTCGTTCCCATATATCTATGGTGGTGTGTGCAAGCACCAGTATTTACTAAAGAATTTGCTGTGACTAGAATTCATTTCCTGTGATCATTTTATATATTACTAGTGAACCAGTTATTTGGTGTTAGGCTATGAGCCCAGACTTTATATAAATGCTATGATTGATCTCCATGATTTATATATATATGCCTGTGTATTGATTAATGATTTATCCATGTAAATGCCTGTGTATTGATTAATTATTTATCCATGTATATGCCTGTGTACTGAATAATCTCATATATGTGAAGTGATTACTTGTGATATCGCCTTTTAAGAGGAATTATAGATGTAAAGAACAGTACAGTGATTAAGTGCGTTCATAGTAAATATTATCAAGAACAGTATAGCTTCTTGGTACAGTGAAAATCACTTTGAGTGCAGTGAGAATAAGTTATTGATCGTGAGACCAGTGAGGTGGTGTATCGCGTCCTATTGGAACCATAAATATGTCATGTGAATGGTAAATATAGTGGTTCGCGAAAAGTTAAAGAGACGGGGTGCGCTGCGTCCGAAAAAACAAGCAATAATCTTTCTCACGAGTGCTAGGGCGCGTATCAGCTGATATTTGACAGGTGACGTTAGGGGCGGAAGTGTATTGACATTCGGAGTGCTCCAGATTATCTGCTGAGGAGAGAGAGCGGCGATTTGTATTTGTTCTTGCGTGTTTGTCAATACATAAATATCTCGTTGTTTTTAAGTAAAAGACCAAAACTCCTTGGTGTTTATATCATCCCCTCCATATACCTTGTGACTGCGAAAAGATAAAGAAGACAGAGTGACAGCAATATTTACTTGCCTGATACCAAACTAATCGAGCTTGCTCTTGCCACAATTACCACAATTACGCAAAACCACTGTAGTGTTACTGGACACCTGAAAACACCAGTTGGCGACCTTGAAGGTAGTGTGAGAGTCCTTGTCGGGGAGGGCACACAAATTGAGGGAACAATCTGTGTCTCTACTCACTCTTCGACCTGAGGCCGGTTGGGAGATCGACTGGGGTACTCTCCTGGTCGTATAGTGGCGCCGAGAGGATCGAGGGAAGACCCGTAGGACTACGGTGAGTAACGGCCATCGTCAGAGCAACCGCTTTGAGAGGATATCAGGGATAAAGTCCTTGTATACCGTTGCTCACCCACCCCCACCGTGAACCGCGACATTGGCGACCTTGCCAGGATTACGAACAAAATAAAGGTTGTAATTGTGGTACATCGTTTGTGGTGTTAGATATCAGGCATAAGTTATCACTCATAGTCACAAGATGAAGGATGATAAAGTGACGAGTTTTATTGACACAAGAGACGAGCAAATGCTGGAGGAGTGCACCAGGGCAAAGCTGCAAACGATCGCCAACCACTTTGGGATCAAGTTGAGAGCTTCCAAAGTGGGAGAAAGAAGACTCGAGATCATGGCACAGCTCAGGGCACGTGATGAAGCCTTCGGAGAGTAACGGCCACAGACACCTGCCAGTGTGGGAGAGAACTTGAGCATCGGTGGCAGCAGCCGGGGATCCAGCGGCAGCAGGCACAGTGTCAAGCAGGAGATAATGAAGCTGCAGCTGGAAGCACAGCAGCGCAGAGAAGAACGAGAAGCACAGCTGCACAAGGAAGAGCGCGAACAAGAAGCACAGCTGCGCAGGGAAGAAAGGGAAGCACAGCTGAAGCGCGAGGAAGCAGAAAGAGAAGCACAGCTGAAGCACGAGGAAGCAGAAAGAGAAGCACAGCTGAAGCGTGAGGAAGCAGAACGAGAAGTACAGCTGCGCAGAGAAGAACGATAAGCACAGTTGAAGCGTGAGGAAGCAGAACGAGAGGCACAGCTGAAGCGTGAGGAAGCAGAAAGAGAAACACAGCTGAGACGAGAGGAACTAGAAGCTAGGACGAAGCTGCAGGAGGTTGAAGCAAACAAGGAGGTTGAGCTGAGCTAGGACTAGCTCCACCTGCCCCATCACAGCAGGAAGACCGCCGAGTGAGAGAGAGGGATTTGCCCGTCTTCGTGCCTAATGAGGCTGAGGGCTTCTTCGAGCATTTCGAAAGGGTCGCTACTTTGAAGAAGTGGCCGAGGGCGGAATGGGCGGAGCTAGTTCAGGGAAGGCTCACTGGTGAAGCTCGTGAGGCCTACAATATGCTCGACCTCCAAGAATGTACCAACTACGATGCGGTAAAAAGGGCCGTGCTCCATTCGTTCAAGCTGACGCCGGAATGCTACAGGAAGAGGTTCAGAGAATGTACCCGTTCGCCAGGGAAATCATATGCGGAGACGGCGAGGGACATGGAAAGGAAATTCTTGAAATGGCTGGAGTCGGAAGGAGCAAGGTCGGCTGAAGACATCAAGAGGCTGATGGTCATGGAGAAGTTCATGTCCGTGCTCTCTCCCGAGATTAGGGTGAGAGTGAAGGAGGCAGACATCAAGGACCCGAGAGCCGCGGCCGATCGAGCTGACATGCTGGAAGAAGCCTTACGTCCACGTCGAGAGGGACAGCACTGACCGCCCGCATTCTCCAGTTATGGGAGAAATAATAGAATGTCGGACGGATGGAGGACGGGGGCGAGTTCTCCCAAGTCCTACCCCTCGAGTGGAGACAGCAGAGGACAGAAGAGTGCTGTGGAACAGTCAAAGAAGTCCCTGACGGAGAGCTCAAGAGATCTTGTTATCGTTACGGCCGGAGATGCTGAGAAGGAGTCTTTGGAAGGCGCAAGGGAAGTCCGCGGAAGGAGAAGGATCCGCTGCTACAACTGCGGATTAATGGGACACGTCGCGCGCGAATGTAGACGTCCTAAGCAGCGGGGTTATGTTGCTTTTGTGCGAGTGGAGGACCGGTTAGCCGAAGGAGTGCGGGATGGACCCGTACTTAATGAGAAAAGAGCTAACCCATTCGTGCGCGAGGGAACTGTAAGAATGGGGGACGCAGACCCCATCCTGGTGAAGATGTTGAGAGACACTGGGGCAGAATTTACCCTGGTGAGCGAAACCCTGTTCCCCGAGGGTCACGGAAATATCAGTGTAGGAGAGGCAAGTGTGACCACTGTGGGAGGCCCAGTGCGGATGCCCCTACACCGGGTGACCCTAAGTTCAGATTATGGATGCCAAACCCTAGTAGTGAGGGTCTGTGCGACGATGCCCATGATGGAAGGACAGGTCATCTTGGGAAATGACGCATGTGGAGGACGTGTCCTCCCGAACCTCGTGAAGGACGAGGAATGCTTGGAGCACTACGAGAAGAAAGGCGGGTTGTTGGACGCCTGTGGGGGCGAAAAAGGAATCGCCATGGAGGCGTTCCCTGTCTGTGCTGTAATTCCGAGTCAGTGCGATGGACGAGGAGGGCGTGGATCTGATAAGGCCGACGAGGAGACGTCCGACGGCCTGGGAATTGATCACCTCGTCATGGAACCCGGAGAGCGAGTGGAGGGCGAAGGCAGCCCGGATGGTGAGGTATAGGTGACCCTCACCGGTTCTCCTGGGGTGGACCGCACTCGTCTTGAGGAGCTGCAGCAGGCAGAATTCCCCAAGTTGATTTGTAAGGCAAAAGGAGGACGTGTTGGTCCCGAGAGGGCCACTCATTTCAACAGACAAGACGGCATGTTAATAAGACAGTGTAAACCTGTAAGGATGGAGGTCGGAAAAGCCTCTCCAGGTACAAGAAATCGGGTAGCGTTGCTAGCCAAGTGCAGAGCGGCAGTGTTGGGTCCGTCGCACGCTGTTGATTCTGCGGATCGCCTAGGGGTGACCACGATGCAACGTTCGACATCCAGAGGAGTGGCCGGGCAACTACAACGATTACTCTCTTGGGTGAGAAGGCCCAGGGAAACTCAGACTGAGAGTGGAAATATATTCCGGTCTGAGTGTTTCGGATGAACAGTGACGAATTGGGGAGTGATGCAGATTCGGTCGTCGCCCTACCGATCGCAGTCGAAGGGGGCGATCGAAGGATTCCACTCCACCTCGAAGACAGTTCTGAGAATGTTCTGCGTAGAGCAGGAAGACAAGTGGGAAGAGAAAGTGGGCCCTATTTTGTTGGCCATTTGCAACGCGGTGGCAGAACCATTAAACTTCTCACCGTTACAGCTGGTGAACGGACACGAGGTGTGGAGTCCTCGGTCCGTGATAGAAAAGCAGTGGGCGCCAAGGATGACCTTGGAAACGGTCAACAGACACATGAGGAGTGTCTTACATTGGCGGCTGGAGTACTGGCAGGAAGTCAAGCTTTTCAGTGGGCAGGACCACGTAGTCGCAGATGCGTTGTCCCGCTTACACTAACCAGACATGACTCTTATTTTAAGGGGAGAGGTATGTGACGGTGTTCCCCCCTTCTAATTCTCCCACGCCTGCTGTAAGTCATGTCCACTATTCCCGAGCATTCTCTACATTACGGGCCTCAGTTTAACATATGTGGGAGAGTATAGTGTTCTCGCAGAGCCGAGAAATTCGAGAGAGTAGAGTATTTTGGCCTGTGGGATAGGCCCTTTAGGAAGCCAATATGGCGCTGGCTACTCTGTTCTCCCGCCAAAACTGTGTGACGTCAGTGACACCAGATTGGTCACCGTCAGCGACGTGGCACTGGGAGCCAATGAAAACCTCCCTTGACAAATGTGACGTCACATAGGCAGGGGGGTCCAGCCGTAGCGACGCGTTGGCGCCATCAGTATCACACGACACGTCCGCGAGGCAAGACGTGCGATCGGTCATCCTGTCAGAGTGACGGATTATCCGAGCTCCGGTGGATATAAGCGTCTCCTATTGTCAGCACGCATTCTGAGAGGTCTTCCTTCATCCCAGGTGTGGACCAAATAAGGAATTGACGGAATATTGAGCAACAAGTGCTCCGGGACAGGTGCGTTGCAAGAAGTGGACCGGGCATTGATGTGTGTGACGTCCTTGGCAGTTCACCCGTATAGGAGGCAGCTTAGTGGCTGGGCCATTCCACCGTGAGGGAACCTAGTTGACCGATTTGTCAACTAGGTTGGACGTGTGATCGATGGTCCTGTCAAGTTTGACAGTAAGAAGACAATCCCGTGGAACCTTACGAGTCACCAGATGTATGCAAGCATGTCGAGAAGTCTTCCTTCATTCCAAGAGTGCGGACCGACGAGGGAATAGACAGTATATTGAGCTTCAAGTGCTCTGGAGTCGAGTGCTGTGCAGGTGGAGCTTAAGCAGTATCGTCTTGGACGTCTGATAACTTCACAGTGACATCGTAGTGGTGGGACCAGTTCCACTGGGAGTACAGTGACAAGGAACTATTTGGGAATCCGCACGACTACTGCCGAGACGTAGGCTGGCTGCCATAGTTGGGAGGAAAGTTGACGGCCAGGAGACCGACTCCAACCCTGCAAGGAGTGGAGGAGGAGCACGGACCTGCAGTGTACAGAAGCGGCGAGACGCGATCATCCTGGGACGTTGGCTTGTGTTTCTGGAGGGTGTACGAGGCGAGAGCCTGGATCAGGAGCTACAACTCAACTCTCAGCGTGGTGAGGCTACACAAAGCCCTCACAGTATTCGTACACATATATCTATGGTGGTGTGTGCAAGCACCAGTATTTACTAAAGAATTTGCTGTGACTAGAATTCATTTCCTGTGATCATTTTATATATTACTAGTGAACCAGTTATTTGGTGTTAGGCTATGAGCCCAGACTTTATATAAATGCTATGATTGATCTCCATGATTTATATATATATGCCTGTGTATTGATTAATGATTTATCCATGTATATGCATGTGTACTGAATAGTCTCATATATGTGAAGTGATTACTTGTGATATCGCCTTTTAAGAGGAATTATAGATGTAAAGAACAGTACAGTGATTCAGTGCGTTCATAGTAAATATTATTAAGAACAGTGTAGCTTCTTGGTACAGTGAAAATCACTTTAATAAATAAATAAATAAATAAATATGTTTATTCAGGAAAGGTACATACATAAAGTGATTTTACATAAGTGGATCGATTTATAGATAGAGCTAGTACATACAATGTCTAAAGCCACTATTACGCAATGCGTTTCTGGCAAAGCTTTATTCTCACTTTGAGTGCAGTGAGAATAAGTTATTGATCGTGAGACCAGTGAGGTGGTGTATCGCATCCTATTGGAACCACAAATATGTCATGTGAATGGTAAATATAGTGGTTCGCGAAAAGTTAAAGAGACGGGGTGCGCAGCGCCTGAAAAAACAAGCAATAATCTTTCTCACGAGCGCTAGAACGCGTATCAGCTGATATTTGACAGGTGACATTAGGGGCGGAAGTGTATTGCCATTCGGAGTGCTCCAAATTATCTGCTGAGGAGAGAGAGCGGCTATTTGTACTTGTTCTTGCGTGTTTGTCAATACATAAATATCTCGTTGTTTTTAAGTAAAAGACCAAAACTCCTTGGTGTTTATATCATCCCCTCCATATACCTTGTGACTGCGAAAAGATAAAGAAGACAGAGTGACAGCAATATTTACTTGCCTGATACCAAACTAATCGAGCTTGCTCTTGCCACAATTACCACAATTATGCAAAACCACTGTAGTGTTACTGGACACCTGAAAACACCAGTTGGCGACCTTGAAGATAGTGTGAGAGTCCTTGTCGTGGCGGGCACACAAATTGAGGGAACAATCTGTGTCTCCACTCACTCTTCGACCGGAGGCCGGTTGGGAGATCGACTGGGGTACTCTCCTGGGCGTACTCATTTTCATAATTTTTTGGAGAACTCCTATTTCAGCTAAGCCCTCATGCTAAGAAAATAGTTAGAGGGATAGAAGCCCTAAATCAGAAGATAGTAAATACAGAATATGCGGTCATATTTAATGAGACATGTTCAAAAGAAAACCTGCTGCCAGTATACACCAATATATATATATATATATATATATATATTATATATATATATATATATATATATATATATATATATATATATATATATATATATATTATATATTTTGGTAGCAGTCTTTCCTGTAGACATATGTTATTAAATATGACCGAAAAAGTAAGATTAATAATTCTAACACGAATTTTCTCAATTTTCCTTATGTTTGTTTTTACTGATGACGGTAAATTAAAAATCAATTCTCCAAAATTCATTCTTTATTTCTTAGTCTGACGCGACACTTGAGCGCGTTTCGTAAAACTTATTACATTTTCAAAGACTTTAGTTACACACACACAGAACAACTATAACTGAACAGAGTTTAAATACCTGCATTTGGGTGAGGTGACATGTTACAATGGTTTGGGGTGAGGTGAGAACAAACACAGAACACGAAACAATGGGTATAAGGGAAGAATAGATCTGTAACTGCAGAAGGCCTATTGGCCCGTATTTCTTGATGTTTCTATATTGGAGCGGAGTCTTGAAGTGGGTAGAATATAGTAGTGCGTTAATTGGCTGTTGATTGCTGGTGTTGACTTCTTGATGTGTAGTGCCTCGCAGATGTCAAGCCGCCTGTTGTCGCTGTATCTATCAATGATTTCTGTGTTGTTTGTTAAGATTTCTCTGGTGATGGTTTGGTTGTGGGAAGAGATTATATGTTCCTTGATAGAGCCCTGTTGCTTATGCATCGTTAATCGCCTGGAAAGAGATGTTGTTGTCTTGCCTATATATTGAGTTCTTTGGGGCTTACAGTCCCCAAGTGGGCATTTGAAGGCATAGACGACATTGGTCTCTTTCAAAGCGTTCTGCTTTGTGTCTGGAGAGTTTCTCATGAGTAGGTTGGCAGTTTTCTTGGTTTTATAGTAAATCGTCAATTGTATCTTCTGATTTTTGTCTGTAGGGATAACGTTTCTATTAACAATATCTTTCAGGACCCTTTCCTCCGTTTTATGAGCTGTGGAGAAGAAGTTCCTGTAAAATAGTCTAATAGGGGGTATAGGTGTTGTGTTAGTTGTATCTTCAGAGGTTGCATGGCGTTTCACTTTCCTTCTTATGATGTCTTCAATGAAACCATTGGAGAAGCCGTTGTTGACTAGGACCTGCCTTACTCTACAGAGTTCTTCGTCGACTTGCTTCCATTCTGAGCTGTGGCTGAGAGCACGGTCGACATAAGCGTTAACAACACTCCTCTTGTACCTATCTGGGCAGTCACTGTTGGCATTTAGGCACATTCCTATGTTTGTTTCCTTAGTGTAGACTGTAGTGTGGAAACCTCCGCTCCTTTCCATGACTGTTACATCTAGAAAGGGCAGCTTCCCATCCTTCTCCATCTCGTAAGTGAAACGTAACACAGAATTCTGCTCAAACGCTTCTTTCAGCTCCTGCAGATGTCTGACATCAGGTACCTGTGTAAAAATGTCGTCAACATACCTGCAGTATATGGCCGGTTTCAAGTTCAAGTCGACTAAGACTTTTTCCTCAATAGTACCCATGTAGAAGTTTGCAAACAGGACGCCTAGGGGAGAACCCATAGCGACCCCATCTACTTGCTTATACATGTGCCCATCCGGGCTCAAGAAGGGTGCCTCCTTAGTACAAGCTTGGAGTAGTTTCCTCAGGATATTTTCTGGCATGTCAAGGGGAGTACATGCCGGGTCTCGATACACTCGGTCCATTATCATCCCGATTGTTTCATCCACAGGTACGTTGGTGAACAGTGATTCTACGTCCAACGATGCTCTTATCCCTGTAGCCCGTGTTCCCCGCAGTAAGTCAACAAATTCCTTCGGGGATTTCAGGCTGAAGTTGCACGGGACATAAGGAGTCAGTAAGCCGTTGAGTCGTTTCGCCAGTCTGTACGTGGGTGTGGGTATCTGGCTGATAATTGGCCGAAGTGGGTTTCCAGGCTTATGCGTCTTGACGTTTCCATACGCATATCCAGGTTTATATTCTCCAATAATCTTTGGCAGGTGGAGTCCGGATTTCTTGGCATTCACAGTTTCAATCAACTTGTTGACCTTTGTTTTCAATTCGGCTGTAGTGTCCTTCGTTACCCTTTGGAATTTAGTTTGGTCAGAGAGTATGTGGTTCATTTTCGCCAGATATTCGTCTTTCTTAAGGATGACGTATATTGGCGACTTGTCGCCTCTCCTGACAACTATCTCCTTGTTCTCACGAAGGCTCTTGGCTGCCGCTTTGAGCTCGGGGGTCAGTATGGTACTTCTGTAGTTGCCTCGATTCTTTCCTCCTTCTGCGATAATTTCAGCTTGTAAGGTGTCTTTGGTGGTGACCTTCTTTTGTGCTTCGAGGTCAAATATGTCGTCCAACAGGATCTCCAACTCCACTTTCCGGGCCAACGCACTTGGTCTGGACATAACGTGACAGTTTATACCCAGATTTAGGAGAGTGACTTGGTCCTCAGTGAGGTTGATACCTGCAAGGTTCAGGAAGCCGTCTCTTGGTCGTGGAATTGCCATGGGTCCTC
>WNGS01006695.1:15602-27080 GCA_020271785.1 Procambarus virginalis
CTTATACCATTAATTCCCTGTAAGTTTGTACAATTAACAGTGCTAATTATTAATAGCAATTGCCTTCCTAGGTACTCTGTGATTATCTAGTGACGCCTAATCAAGCCTGTGTAATTATCTTTTCAATCTGAGCTGCTGTGAAACTTTCAACGCTTCACGATTTGAGGTAAGTGTTCAGCTTGTGCCAGGGGCCAAGCATAATTTTCAGTGTTGTTTCAAGTGTAAGTTGTGATTATTGAGCCAACCATGGAGGATCAGGTTGTTGCGCTGGTAGATCAGCCAAATTTTGGTAAAATTAAAGACTTAAAGAAGTCTGGTTTGTTGTTGCTGGCTGATAAATTGAACCTAGCAGTTTCCAGTAAAATGTTGAAAGCTCAAGTGTTAAGAGTTATTGTCACACACTTGGTGGAAGAGGAGAGACTTGACGAAGAGTGTTTGGGAGAGTTAGACGAAGAGTCAAGTGACAAGGTGGCAATCTTAAAGTTGGAGTTGGAGACTAAATTAGAAATGGCTAGGCTGGAAGCAGACAAGCAGAGGTTGGAGTTGCAGAACCAGCAAAAACAACTTGAATTGGAAGCAGATAAAGAGAGGTTGGAGTTGCAGAACCAGCAAAACAACTTGAGTTGGTAACTCAACAGCAGATGTTGGAGGCTCGAGTACAACTGGCAGAGCATGAGACTAAACAACTCGAAATTCAGCAGAGTATGGCTGAAAATAATAACAGGTTAGAACAGCAGAGGATTGCGGCAGGTTTGGGTGACACTAGTAATAATCCAGAGAGTACAAATAGTTCTTCTAAGTACAGTAAACGTGTAGATTTGCCTAAGTTTAATGAAGAAGATCCAGAAATATTTTTCTTGCATTTTGAGAAACTAGCAGTCAGCATGAATTGGCCTGTAGATCAATGGTTAGCATATTACAAGGACAATTTAAGGGTAAAGCTCAAGAGGTATTTGCATCATTGCCTGCTGAGAATTCTTTCGATTTTAAATTTGTTCAGCAAAGTATTTTAAATGCTTACCAGCAGATCCCAGAGGCACATAGAATAAAATTCAGAAGTTTAAAAAGAGCACAGGACCAGACTATTTCTGATTTTGTAAGAGTAAAATTAAATCACTTTAACAGATGGATTAAAGCACTTAATATTTCAGAGTTTGAGACTTTGAGAGACCTCATAGTAACTGAGGAAGTAATGGGATGTCTACCAGAGAAATTAGCTTTGTTTATGGCTGAAAATAAGCAAACCAATGATCTTATAAAATTAGCCAAGCTAGCTGATGAGCATGAACTACTTACTAAAGTGCCTTTTAGAGCACCCATTAATCATTTCAATGTTAAAACTAATCATTATGCTCATAAACATGTTTTCCAGACTCGACCAGCTACTTCACCTTCTCCCCTTAACCCTTCTCCTGTAAAGCCTAAATCTGAGAAACAACCGACAGGGTTGTCAACCTTAAGTAATGTAGTGAATAAGCCTGCAGTGGGTTCGGCTATTCCGACCACTAGCAGGTATTGCACGCATTGCAGGAGAAGAGGTCATGTGGTAAATTCATGTTATGCTTTGCACCCAGAGTTGAGACCAACTGGTCTAATATGAGTAGGGGTTTGCAAACCATTAATGCCAATGTTGCTTCAGTCATGCCCAAGTGGATGACTAATTTTGATCCATACCTACATTCGGGAACCCTATTATGTACTAGTGGAACCTGGAAACCAGTCCAGTTGTTAAGGGACACTGGTGCTTCCCAGTCTTTAATTTCTCGCCGTGTTCTTACTGATGTTAGCACAGAAGACACTGGAGAGGTAGTGTTATTGCAGGGACTTGGAGGGCTCATCCAGCGTGTACCATTAATTAAGGTTAACCTGAATTCTTCTATTACACCAGGTTGGTGCACTGTAGCAGTCAGTGAGCAGTTGCCCATTCCTGGGATTGATATAATTGTAGGTAATGACTTCGATAAATGTAAATTTAGTGGGACCGATTGTCCTGTTATGTATACTAAACCTAATGCAGTACTGGCTCAACCAGATGAGGATGATGGTGTCATTTATCCAGCCTGTGTTGTGACCAGATCCATGGGTAAGCAGAATGTGGTAAGTCCTGCTACTACCAAGGTGGATGTTCTCGAGGCCAGGACCCCTTCAGACAGGGAGGTGGAGGTGGACCTTGAAGATACATTTATAGCTCACGTGGATGTCGAGAGTGAGGCCGGTGCCAAAGCCCTAATTTATTCTGACCCAGATGGTCTGGAAGATGTGGCCCAGGTACCACTTCCTTGCCCGCTCGCTCCAGTTGTAGAGTTCCAGACCTTGCGTAAGTTACAGAGTACTGATCCCAGTCTAGCTGAGTGTTATGCAGAAGCAGCCGACTCCATCGATACTTTGGAGGAGAGTACGGGTTGTTATTTCAAGGATCAATGTCTGATGAGAAGATGGAGACCATCAGGAACTCCCTCATCAGAGGATTGTGAGTTTAACACCCAGCTCGTTGTGCCAACAGAGTATCGGGAGCAGGTATTGCAAGCTGCTCATGATGACCTGATGGGAGGCCATCAAGGTATTACCAGTATGTATCATAAGATCTGTAAACTTTTTTATTGGCCGAAACTTAAAAAAGATGTGGTCAGATATTGCCACAACTGTGTTGTGTGTCAGACTGTTGGTAAGCCTAATCAGACTGTGCCACGAGCACCATTATATCCTATTGTAGTGCCAGAGGAGCCATTTACTCATGTGGTACTGGATTGTGTCGGACCTTTACCCCGTACAAAATCCGGAAATATGTATATGTTCACTATCTTATGTATGACCACCAGGTTCCCTGAAGCGTATGCTTTACGTAATATTAGAGCTTCTACTATTATCAGGCAGTTGGAACGATTTTTTTCACTTTTGGGATGCCCCGTGTAATTCAAACTGATAATGGGAGTAATTTTTGTTCCACCATCTTTAAATTTCTGTAGCAGTTTTGGTATAAAACACAATTTTTCAAGTCCTTACCATCCTCAGAGTCAAGGGGAAATCGAGCGGTTCCACCAAACTCTCAAGAAAATGTTGAAGGCGACTGGGGAAGATTCACCCAGACATTGGGATGAGAATCTGCCATTTGTTTTATTTGCGGCTAGAGATGGATTGCACAGTGCACTAGGTTGTTCTCCATTCGAACTTGTATTCGGACATCAGGTGAGAGGACCTTTAAAGATGTTATATGAACATGTTAGATGATGTTACAGCCAGGCAGAGTGAGCGTTACCTGACGGATGTCAAGAGCAAGCTGTCCAGAACGAGGGAGTTGGCCTTACGACATCTAGGTGAACAACAACAGGTAATGAAGCAAAACATGACCAGAGGTTCAAGGCCAAACTCAGAGTTTTTGAGCCAGGAGATTTGGTATTGGTTTTGAAGCCTCGTATGGGTACGTCTATGTCTAACAAATTCGCAGGACCGTATCAAGTAGTCAAACGTCTTGGGGAGGTTACTTACAAGGTTTGCCATCCCAAGCAGAAACGACAGACCATGAGTGTACATGTAAACCGGTTGAAGGCTTATTGTGGGCCTAGTATTGTGGCTTGTTGTGTTGCTGAGGAGGAAATTCCTGAAGAGTCGAGTGTTGCTGAGGAAGATAGTAATATTTGTTTGTCTAATTCCAGTAGTTCCGGGGAAGAATTGTTGAGTCATTTGCAGGAGGAGGAGAGAGCAGAGTTCCAGGATCTTTTGGAGGTCTTCTAGCTTGTTTGGGGAGGTCCCCACTCTCTCATTACTCATGATATCACCCTGACAAATGTGACTCCAATTCGGTTGCACCCTTATCGAGTGACACCCGAGAAACGTCGTATCATCCAGGAGGAGGTTGATTATCTTCTTCGACATGGGTTCATTAGACCCAGTCAGAGTTCCTGGAGTTCGCCATGCCTATTAGTACCAAAGCCAGAAGATAAGTGGAGATTAGTAGTGGATTATAGAAAACTCAACCAGGTAACTATAGTTGATGTTTATCCGTTACCTTTATTAGAAGAATGTGTTGATACTATAGGTCATGCCAACTTTGTATCTAAATTAGACTTATCTAAGGGTTATCATCAGATACCTCTTACAGATTTTGCCAGGGAAGTGACAGCATTTATCACTCCTGATGGAGCTTACGAGTATAACGTGATGCCGTTTTGGGTTACGGAATGCCCCAGCCACGTTTCAGAAATTAATGAACTCTTTGTTGAAGGATGTGCCAGACTGTAGGGCATATCTGGATGACATTGTGATTTTCAGTAAGAATTGGGTAGATCATATGTCTAGTTTAAAGAAATTGTTTCATATATTGCAACATGCTAATTTGACTGTCAATATGAAGAAATGTAGTTGGGCTAAAGGAACCATAGTGTATTTAGGACATGAGGTCGGACAAGGAAGGATAGTCCCATTGCACGATAAGATTCAGGCAATTGTGGAGTACCCAGTCCTAACTAATAAGAAGTCTGTGCAAAGATTTATTGGAATGTGTGCGTATTATAGGAGGTATTGTAAAAACTTTTCTATTGTTGCTGCACCCATAACAAATCTTTTAAGGAAACAGGTAAAATTTAAGTGGACGCAGGAGTGTCAGAACTCTTTTCAGAAGTTGAAAGGAATTCTCTCTACTTCACCTGTGTTAGCTAGTCCACAGTATAATAAACCTTTTATTCTTCACATAGACGCTTCAGATGTAGGAGCAGGTGCTGTTTTGTTCCAAGTAGGACCAGATGAGTTAGAACATCCTGTTTATTATTTTTCACGTAAGTTTGACAGAACACAAATAATTACTCTGTAGTTGAGAAAGAAGCACTTTGTTTAATACTAGCAGTGAAGAAATTTGAGACATATTTGTCAGGAAATGAAGTAGTAGTATATACAGATCATAATCCATTGACATTCATCAACTCTATGAAGTGTAAAAACCAGAGAATACTAAGATGGTCTTATTCTGCAAGAATTCAATATTGTAATTCGTATATTCCTGGGAGGCAAAATGTAATTGCTGACGCCTTATCCAGAGGTTTTCCTGTTGCAGTGCCATAATCTGTAGTGTTCTTTATTCATAAGATGTATGTAATTTGTATTTTTTTTTCTGTATGAAATTTCATTGCTTTGTACTTGATTTAGTTTAAGTATTTTCATGTGGTGAAAATTTTTCATGTGTTAATTCATGCAGTCAAAAAATGAAATCAACCTTCAGTTAATTTCATTTTTTCTTAGGGACGGGAGGGATGTTACGAATCTTGTTAAGATCCTCTCATTACTCTTAATTATGTATTACTGTATTGTCTTATTCTTTAATCATTATAGCATCCAGTTGTATAATGTGAGATTTGTATGTTATATGATATATATTATAGCATGTATTAGTGTGCTTGAGTTGCATATTATTTGTATGAGGCTTTCGTGTTACAATTCTCATGTGTTTCTCTGTGGGGGTTGATCAGGTTGGATATGTGAGTAGCGTGGGAAAGTATTGTCAAGCGAGTGTTTATGATTTAACCTTGATTTATAACTCCTATTTATTGTCTGTAAATGCTATTGTATAAACTAATGTAATGGTGTACTCTTTGATTAATAATATCTGTTATTTAGTATTACCATTTATTATTAGTAATTCCACAATGTTATGTGGATAGTTAGTTGTTTTGTTAGTAGACGCTTGGCCTGTGGACAGACGCGTGGGTTAGTAGCGTGGTGGCTGTGGTCGAGTGTAGACATGTATTAAGTTAAGTCCTTGATTTGTATATTTAGTCATTCAAAGTTTTTATTTCCTGGTCAGATGATATTGTATTCTCGTAATTAAATTTTTAAGTGCTATTAATATTGCTCATTGCTCGAGAAGGATTTTATTTTAATTTGCATGCTGATAAATATTTCTGGCTATATTACGTACCATTTAATTGTTATGTTTGTCCCCCTTAGCATAAATATATTGTTCCCCATTTTATGCAGTGCTTATCTTATACCCCTAGACGTGTTTATAAAGGCCTATATTAAATATTTTATGTACACTGCTGGGAGAAGAACCTTATTAGTCTCGAGGGTGGTAACATTTGGTTAGGTTAGGTTAGGTTAGGCTATTTATGTATAATTTTGGTTATTTTGGTTTTATTATTTTTCTGTGATATATTAGATGTATTACCATTATTACTCAAGGTCAGGATGGGTATATACACACGTTGTATTATACAGCACGCGTTGTTTTATACAACATGTTGTATTATACAACTGGCTACAAATATAATAATATTCGTGCTACTTCTTCATAAGAGACTTTAAATTGAAAACGGTAATAGAGTGTAATGTAATGCAAATATTATCGTTCAGAGTGAAAATATTATCATTTAGAGTGAAAATATTATTGTTTAGAGTGAAAAATATTATCGTTTAGAGTGTAAATATTATCATTTAGAGTGAAAATATTATTGTTTAGAGTGAAAATATTATCATTTAGAGTGTAAATATTATTGTTTAGAGTGTAAATATTATTGTTTAGAGTTTAAATATTATCGTTTAGAGTGTAAATATTATTGTTTAGAGTGAGTGATGGTGTTTTAACTAATATTTATCATTGAACATAAGCGCTTCCCTCGATTAATAGTTTCTAACATCATGTTAACATTCTTACAATAAACGCCTCAAGAATCTCGAATTAACAAACAATATTTCAATATTTTAATTAACACAAAGTCCTAAATTTATAGAGCAAAATTTACCCATTTTTTATAATTATTTTTTTTAAGATAGAATGGGTACGAATGGCGGCCTCGTCTGCCCCTCCGGTACACTCCTCCAGGAGAATATTATGAGAGGCGGGGCCAGAACCGGCGGGCAGGACTAGGACCGGCAGCATGGGGCAAGAACTACGCGGAGAGTTGGTCACTATCGCATCAGACACCCCGCCCCAGCCAGCCGCCCCAGCCAGCCGCCCCAGCCAGCCGCCGCCGCTGCCGCCTGATAACTTCCTCCATTAAAAACACACAATGTAAAATTTACTTGAAACTTTGCCTATTGGGCCGTGAGCATGAAGATGTGAGGCGTTATATTGTGTGTGAGTGCAAGTGTGTCTACTCACCTGGTTGTGCTTTGCGGGGGTTGAGCTCTGGCTCTTTGGTCCCGCCTCTCAACCGTCAATCAACAGGTGTACAGGTTCCTGAGCCTATTGGGCTCTATCATATCTACATTTGAAACTGTGTATGGAGTCAGCCTCCACCACATCACTGTCTAATGCATTCCACCTGTTAACTACTCTGACACTGAAAAAGTTCTTTATAACGTCTCTGTGGCTCATGTGGGTACTCAGTCTCCACCTGTGTCCCCTTGTTCGTGTCCCACCCGTGCTAAATAGTTTGTCTTCGTCCACCCCCTCAATTCCTTTGAGAATTTTGTACGTGGTGATCATGTCTTCTCTTACTCTGCTGTCTTATAGGGACGCCGCGTAATGATCATGTCTCCCCTAGTGCGTGTGGCCCCGGTGATAAATAGTCTTTATCTGCCCTATCAATTGACCTGAGAATTTTATATGTGGTGATCATGTCTCTGTACCCGTCTCCTCTGCAGGCTCTCATGTGCAGCTGTATGTGGCCTTCATATCCCCTGGCCCAGGCCCGGCATCTGGCCCTACATGTGGCCCAGGCCCGGCATCTGGCCCTACGTGTGGCCCAGGCCCGGCATCTGGCCCTACGTGTGGCCCAGGCCCGGCATCTGGCCCTACGTGTGGACCAGGCCCGGCATCTGGCCCTACGTGTGGACCAGGCCCGACATCTGGCCCTACGTGTGGACCAGGCCTGGCATCTGGCCCTACGTGTGGACCAGGCCTGGCATCTGGCCCTACGTGTGGCCCAGGCCCGGCATCTGGCCCTACGTGTGGCCCAGGCCCGACATCTGGCCCTACGTGTGGACCAGGCCTGGCATCTGGCCCTACGTGTGGCCCAGGCCTGGCATCTGGCCCTACGTGTGGCCCAGGCCTGGCATCTGGCCCTACGTGTGGACCAGGCCTGGCATCTGGCCCTACGTGTGGCCCAGGCCCGACATCTGGCCCTACGTGTGGACCAGGCCTGGCATCTGGCCCTACGTGTGGACCAGGCCCGACATCTGGCCCTACGTGTGGACCAGGCCCGACATCTGGCCCTACGTGTGGACCAGGCCCGACATCTGGCCCTACGTGTGGACCAGGCCCGACATCTGGCCCTACGTGTGGACCAGGCCCGACATCTGGCCCTACGTGTGGGCCAGGCCCGACATCTGGCCCTACGTGTGGACCAGGCCCGACATCTGGCCCTACATGTGGACCAGGCCTGGCACCTGGCACCTACATGTGGACCAGGCCTGGCATCTGGCCCTACGTGTGGCCCAGGCCTGGCATCTGGCCCTACGTGTGGACCAGGCCTGGCATCTGGCCCTACGTGTGGCCCAGGCCTGGCATCTGGCCCTACGTGTGGCCCAGGCCCGGCATCTGGCCCTTCGTGTGGACCAGGCCCGACATCTGGCCCTACGTGTGGACCAGGCCTGGCATCTGGCCCTACGTGTGGACCAGGCCTGGCATCTGGCCCTACGTGTGGACCAGGCCTGGCATCTGGCCCTACGTGTGGACCAGGCCTGGCATCTGGCCCTACGTGTGGACCAGGCCCGACATCTGGCCCTACGTGTGGACCAGGCCTGGCATCTGGCCCTACGTGTGGACCAGGCCTGGCATCTGGCCCTACGTGTGGACCAGGCCTGGCATCTGGCCCTACGTGTGGACCAGGCCTGGCATCTGGCTCTACGTGTGGACCAGGCCCGGCATCTGGCTCTACGTGTGGACCAGGCCTGGCACCTACATGTGGACCAGGCCTGGCACCTGGCACCTACATGTGGACCAGGCCTGGCACCTACATGTGGACCAGGCCTGGCACCTGGCACCTACATGTGGACCAGGCCCGGCACCTGGCACATACATGTGGCCCAGGCCCGGCACCTGGCACCTACATGTGGACCAGGCCTGGCACCTACATGTGGACCAGGCCTGGCACCTGGCACCTACATGTGGACCAGGCCCGGCACCTGGCACCTACATGTGGACCAGGCCTGGCACCTGTCACCTACATGTGGACCAGGCCCGGCACCTGGCACCTACATGTGGACCAGGCCCGGCACCTGGCACATACATGTGGCCCAGGCCCGGCACCTGGCACCTACATGTGGACCAGGCCTGGCACCTGGCACCTACATGTGGCCCAGGCCCGGCACCTGGCACCTACATGTGGACCAGGCCCGGCACCTGGCACCTACATGTGGCCCAGGCCCGGCACCTGGCACCTACATGTGGACCAGGCCCGGCACCTGGCACCTACATGTGGCCACACACCTCCCTCCCATAATCTGACCATAACAACCACACAGCCAAGACCACCACTTTACATTACATTAACCCAGTAGATTGTAGTATTATAACATTGGAGTCTAATTACCACCATATGTGGTATAATTTATATGAATTTAATGGTAAATGTGTATACCTTATTTATAACCACCAATTGTGCTGTACACATGTACACATCCCATCAACTACGTGTAGCAGGTAAAACTGGCAGGCTGAACTTAACATACAGTCCACTTAGAATTATAATTCAATATTGAAGTAAATAAAAAATAAATGATTACTAATTAAAAGCCAATACTGCCTGCCAGGATTACCCTGCAGTCAGTGTGTCCTTGACGGGTGGAAAACACAGCTAATCTTGCACAAATATGGTCGACCTTGACACATGCCAGAATTATAGAAGCAGTTGTCTACTGTGATTGGGTAGTGACAATTGTGTTTGGAAGAACGGAAGGGAACGAACAGGGGGAAAGTGCCAAGCCATTACCACTATGCAGCACTGGGAAGGGGGTCAGGATAAGGATTTGGGATGGGAAATGCTGATGCCTCAGTATTTCGCTCATTTCTTTGTTGTCATCTGTGGCAGTTCCTTCTCTCTGTCGCAGGGGCCCGATACTAGATGTGGGTTTTTTATCTTGATTTTGCATAGGAGAAAAAAATATTTCAGATATCTCTCTATTTCACTGATGGCCTTTTGCTCTCTTTGTCTCTCTTGGATTTTGTATGATTCTTGTAGCTTTAGTTCAATTGTTTCTAGTTCTCTACCTAACCTTCTTCGCCGTTCTTGAGATAGGGCGCGACTCTCAAGTTATTCCGCGATTCGTTTTCTTCGCCAATAGAGGGAACGACGTTCCCGTTCCAATCTGCATCTCTTCCTGTTTTTTCTTAAGGGTACGCGGTTTGAGCGTATTTCTAGTGCTACTGAGCTTATTTTTTCCAGGCACTGGTTCAGGGTTGCATTTTCTAGCTGTTCTTTCCAGCTTATTTCCGTGGGGTCTTGGTTTATTTGCTCCCAGTTTATCTATTCATTATCGAAATTGAATTTGCTGAATTCTCCTCCTCTGGGATTCGGGACTGGTTGAGCCGGTCTACTGCCCATGCTTGTTAGAACTTCAATTAAGTTGTGATCTGAGTAAAAGGCATTTGTAGTCATATGTTAATGATCAATTCATCATTATTAGTGAAAATGAGGAACAGCGTGTTCTGTTTCTTGTTGGTGAGAGTCTAGTCTAGGAGAGGTGAGGGGAAGGTGAGAGGAGAGGTGAGGGAAGCGTGAGTGGAGAGGTGAGGGAAGCTGAGAGGAGAGGTGAGGGAAGCGTGAGTGGAGAGGTGAGGGGAAGCGTGAGAGGAGAGGTGAGGGAAGCGTGAGTGGAGAGGTGAGGGAAGCGTGAGAGGAGAGGTGAGGGAAGCGTGAGTGGAGAGGTGAGGGAAGCGTGAGAGGAGAGGTGAGGGAAGCGTGAGTGGAGAGGTGAGGGAGCGTGAGAGGAGAGGTGAGGGAAGCCCGAGAGGAGAGGTGAGAGAAAAACACAGGAGGAGAGAGAACAATTGGAGAGAAAATGAGGTCAGTGGCGGGACCGAAAAAACTCGAATGCAGAGAAATTGTTGTGAGGAAGAGAAGCCAGGAGTGGGTGAAGGGCCCCTCACTCACAGCCGGTGTGTGGCGGAGGTGGTTGGGCAGTGTCCACCACGACCCCCTCCTTCACCACCCTCCTGGTACGACCCCCACCTTCACCACCCTCCCTGGTACGACCCCCACCTTCACCACCCTCCCTGGTACGACCCCCCTCCTTCACCACCTCCCTGGTACGACCCCCACCTTCACCACCTCCCTGGTACGACCCCCACCTTCACCACCCTCCCTGGTACGACCCCCACCTTCACCACCCTCCTGGTACGACCCCTCCTTCACACCCTCCCTGGTACGACCCCCTCCTCACACCACCCTCCCTGGCACGACCCCCACCTTCACCACCCCCTTGTACAACCCACCACCCTCCTGGTACGACCCCACCTTCACCACCCTCCCTGGTACGACCCCCACCTTCACCACCCTCCCTGGTACGACCCCCACTTCACCACCCTCCCTGGTACGACCCCCACCT